>CM077093.1:5852654-6129583 GCA_039513925.1 Platanthera zijinensis
AAGGGAAAAGGAGGAGCGGGAGAAAGAAGGAGGTACAAGAGTTGGAGTGAAGAGAAGGAGGAGGTGAAGAGGAGGGAGCCTGGCGGTTGACGGATGAAACGCGCTGCGGGAAACCGCCTGTTTTGACGGGGCTAGGTGTGACGGTTTCGCGCCGCCCGCCAAAAAACCCACGAAACCATTAATTTCGTCCCCACTGCAGTTTCCGTGAGAGCGGTCCTACAATGCACAGCAAAATAATGAAATGTTTTTTTTTAAAAATTTTGGAGTAAAGAATTACTTTTTTTTTTTCTAATTAGCGAACCTAATACTCTGTGCTTATATTCCGGCGCTAACCACCGCTCTCCTCGTGACATCTCAGAACTCTCTTCTCCCGCCCGTTTCTTCCCCTAAACCCGACATCCTCCTCCTCCGGCTCGAAACTAGGGTTAGGGTTTGGTCGATCGGAGGAAGAGAGGGAGAGATCCATCAATCGATCTGCGATTTTCGTGAACATCCGAAACAGGATCGATGGGGCGCGACGGGTCTCGGGATCCGGCGCCGGCGACAGCCTAGTGAGGAAGTACTTCTCTCTTACTTCTACGTCGGAATCTGGATCTTCCTCAGCTTCTCCGTCATCATCTACAACAAGTAAATCCTGGATCCGAAGATGTACAACTGGCCCTTCCCGATCTCCCTCACCATGATTCACATGGGGTTTTGCTCCTCCATCGCCGTCCTCCTCGTCCGCGGCCTCCGCCTCGTCGAGCTCCCGTCATCCCCTCCGATGACCCACGAGCTCTACATCTCGAGCGTCGTTCCGATCGGCGCACTCTACGCTTTCTCCTCTGGTTCTCCAATTCCGCCTACATCTACCTCTCCGTCTCCTTCATCCAGATGCTCAAAGCCCTAATGCCCGTCGCAGTCTACTCCATCTCCATCTTACTAAGCAAGGAATCTTTCCGCAGAGCCACCATGGCCAACATGCTGTCGATCTCGTTCGGAGTCGCCATCGCCGCATACGGCGAAGCCCGATTCGATGCCTGGGGCGTTCTTCTCCAACTCGGCGCCGTAGCCTTCGAGGCGACCCGTCTCGTCCTGATCCAGATCCTCCTGAGCTCCAAGGGCATCGCCCTAAACCCGATCACCACTCTGTACTACGTCGCCCCCTGCTGCCTCGTATTCCTCACACTCCCATGGGCCATCGTCGAGCTCCCCGTCCTCCGCGGCACCTCCTCCTTCCACTTCGACTTCCTCGTCTTCGGAACCAACTCCCTCTGCGCCTTCGCCCTAAATCTCGCCGTCTTCCTGCTCGTTGACCGCACCTCTGCCCTCACGATGAATGTCGCCGGCGTGGTCAAGGATTGGCTGCTCATCGCCTTCTCCTGGTCGGTGATCCGCGACACAGTGACAACGATCAACCTCGTCGGCTACGGCATCGCCTTCCTCGGTGTGGGCTACTACAATCACATCAAATTGCAGGCGCTGAAGGCCAAGGAAACTCAAAAGAAAACGGTGCCTGATGATGAAGAAGCCCGAAATCTCATCGAGGAGAAGGAGGGCAAAAGCGAATCCCAGGTTTGATCCGTGATCTTGATAACCCTAAAAACCACTTCCCATCCCTCTTTTCGTTTGCATCCGCCCCTGAAATCCTTCAGCATCTTCTTCTTCATCTTCCTCTTCTTCTTCTTTAATATCAATTCAGATGATCAGAGTAGAAGCAGTAAAATCGCATCAAAAGATTTTTTAGACTAAAAATAGTTCAATTCAGATGATCCAAGTTCGTCGGAGTGGAGTCTACCTTGAGCCAATTGCCATTAGATTTTCGTTTTTTTTTTGTAATTCCATGAATTATTTAGTTTCCCGCGAGTTTTTGCTTGGTGTCGCCCAGCAAAAAAAACCAGGCATCATTAAGTCGGCCCAGATTCGATTCAAGACAGGCCGGCCTAGCAGACAAGTTGTGGGCCCCTTTGATATGGGACCGGGTAAAAGTCAAGCCTGAGCGCGACTCGCGAGGGGAAAAAAAGCTTCCCTCAGTGGGTCCCTGATCTGATCCGGGTTTTCCATAGCTTTATTTGCACCCTTATGCGTGTTAAAAAGTAGAACATAACGCTCCCTTTGGAGGGACTTAATTAAAGTCAAGCGGTTAATTAAAGTCGGACTTTAATTATGATCCGATTCATGCGGTCGTAATCACTTGACCGGTAAAATTAAGTCCCCTCAAACGGAGCTTTGGAATATATAGGCTTAATTAAAGGCCTAGTTTTTCGTCGTCGGGATTCAGGATGAAACCGGGATCAATGAGAAGTCACAAATGCTTGACCCCGCACAAAACTATATGTCAGATATCAAAAATATGTGGGTCCCACATGCAATTCCAATTGCACCCATCTATCTTGGAAACGGAACGATGGAAAAAATCCTCTATTTAAAGGGACCTCTCTCTTGGGAGTTTGTATAATTACAATTTGCACCCCTCTATTTTTTAAAATTACATTTGTCTCCCTCTCAAATTATTTTATGATCTTTAGTTTTCAGTTGTAATGACTCTACAATGAAAGTTGTGACTCTTTAGAAATATAGAATATGTCAAATTATTTTATGATATTCTGAGTTTATTCTTTGTAATAGAAAATGATGTTATATTTTATCTTTAAAAAAAAGATAAAATTAAGATTTTATCATTTTCACTCATATTTCCATTGGAATGGGCATTTTTTGGAAATTGGGAAAACTCAGAGGAGATAAATATAATTTTAAAAGATAGAGGGGTGCAACCTGTAATTATGCAAACTTCCAGGGGTGGTCTTGGTAATTAACCCTAACAGGTAAAATTGATGAGCACAATCAAAGTTCTTTTTATGTATTATTAGGTGGAATTCTTTTTGATATTATGCTAATTAAAGACCCGTTTGGCATGATAATTATTAGGTAGAAAACTAGTTTTAAATATGAAAATGAATGTACTTTCTTAGGGTTTACGAGCAACGGTTTGTAATCACCGTGTTCACGAGCGTCATTGTTATGTCAAACGGCGACTTAAGGAATTTAATTCACTTTTAGGGTTCAAAAATAGGTCTCTTTTTATGGTGGCGTGTCATGCCAAACATACACTCCTATGTGTGTTGTCTCATGCAAAACATTTAGAATAAAAAGTAACAATGATAATCACAATCCAAGTTCTCTTTATGTATTATTAAGGTGAATTTTCTTTCATATTATTGTAATTAAAGGCTCAGTTTGGCATGATGGTAGCTGTCGTGATCGTGATGGTTACGAACATTTGTTTGTGAATGTCCAACCTCACTTAGGCTTTGTTTGACACGACGTTTTTGCTCTGGTGAGTTTGTAGAAAAATATCACCGCCATTGAATGTATGTTTGGCATGACTATGGACAACGGTTATCACCATCAAAGTGAACTTAGTTCCCTAGGTGAGGTCTTTGTGTTCACTAACAACTGTTTATAATCACCGGGTTTATGGACAAACGGAGCCTTAAGGAACTTAATTCACTTGTTAAAAATAGTTTTTTCTTTCTTAGTTGCGGTCATAATCATTGTCATGTCAAACATGCGCTCAACACGGTGATGACATTTTTTGTTCAAACCCTCCTAAGCAAAAAATCCAAGGACTGGGATCCTCTCCATTTCACACAAAATGGAGGGGATCCAGTTCGTGGAGGAGATTAACTCTCCGCGAATCGGACGGCGGACTGAACTGGCGAGTGGGCCCTGCGAGTGGGCCCCACGAGCACAGTAAATGGCCTGTCCGCCGTCCGATTTGGAAGAATTAATCTCCTCCGCAAACTGGACCTCTCCATTTCGCATGAAATGGAGAGGATCCCGGTGGATTGGAAAAGGTGACCAAGTAGGATACTCTGACAGACTTACACTCAATGTTAATTGGAACAAACATATTAAACTCAAATATGTTGAGATCAATTCAAATTGGAACATATTAATCCAATTATAAATTTGTTCAAACTTTCAATTCAAAATGACTGTTTAACCCATGCGTTTGGCACGGTGATGGCGGTCATAAACACACGAGTTAAACCGTCATTTGTTAAGGATCATCTAACAAATATCATTTGTTTGAACATAAAAATGGATGAAGTTCATTAGATGAGTGTTAATGAATGACAATTTAACCCTTATTTTCATGACCACCACCACTGTGCTAAGCTAAATAGAGCCTAAGTATTCATAATATAAATTTATTTTAATATAATTTTCTAAACTTTAAAATAATGAATAGGATGAGGTGGAGAAAATAGCAATTTCTTGGACAGCCCCATGATGGTGGTCTTATATGCTGGTCATATTTTATGATCCACCCATAACTCTTGTTATGAAAAGTGAAGCTGAACCCTATAAAATGTGATTTGATATTTCTTCGACTGTTTCAACTCAACAATTTAGTCACCGTCAAATTATTGTAATTGACTGCGTGTGATGAAGAGAAGATAATATTTATTATTCCTTTTAACATTTCTCTTGTTTATATAATTTATATTGCACACTGCTGCAATTTTAAGTAGAGATTTATCATTCTACCGTGAAATTAATTGTAATTGCTAATTTTTTTATCAAAGAAAGTATTTTTTTATTAAAAATATTAAATTCACATTTTAACAAAGACGAGGCTTGCACAATGTTTTACCAACAAACACATTTTGCCAACTTCGTTATCTTGTATGAGAAAGTACGACCGAGTGTGTTCTATTTATATATTTTATTAACTACATTAAATAATTTTTAGGAGAAAATATGTAATAAATATATATATTTGTAAAGATGCAGGAGCAATAATAGTATAATACTCTTATTGTCAAGCACTAGGATGAAGCCAGAAAATCGAGTGAAGTTATTCTTGACGCGTCCGATCTATAAAAGCTGCGAGTGATCCATGATACTGCTGCTGCATCACAAGGAGCACGTGCATGCAGCAGGAGAAATTATAAGTTGCGTCCCCTTATCTCTTGAAATTATAAAAATCTCTTGAAAATATACATACATTTCCTAATAACATATATATGCACCCTGAGAGAGATTTTGGGGAGTATTTTTGTGTATACATATTATAAAATATAAAATTCAGAAAGGAAGTTTATAAAATATAAATTCAAATAAGATGAGCACCAAAAATATCTTCAATTGGCAGAACAAGGATCCAAAAATGAGAGCTTTTTCGATTCCAAAAATCATGTAATAACAAGGGGGCTATTAAAGAATATACAAACAAATATGCATGTATAGATATATACAACATAAATAAACATGCATGATTTTACATGGATTAGAAAGACACTACCGCTGGGCAGAGAAGAGTTTGTGAGCTTTGGAACCCAGCAAAAAAGAGATGATTTGATCCGGTAAAGAAACATTGGGTCCAAAGAATCGGACTTGGACGGACTTGGGAGTCCCTTCTTCCCTGATGTATTCCAGATCCCTGGAGAAGATCTTTTCACGTAGCCGCGGCTCCTCAACAAGAGGCAGAGCAACGCATGATTCCTTTGACTCCAGGCTCCTCATCCACCCCCGCAGCAGAAAATTCACAACCTGATCATCAGCACTCACTCATTAATTTACACTCAGTCAATCAGCAAAGATAAGTTGGGAAATATACGTTTTGGGAGAAGAATTGAAACATTAAAATGCAAAAAAAGAGATTAAAATTCGATTGGTTTGGTATGATTTTACATGTAGTAATCATTCCAAGTATAATTTTAAAGGCTATTATAATAAATGAGAGATAAAATTTTATATTTTGGTTTAGGGTACCAAATTATACCTACCTCGGGAACCTCATCATGGGGGCAGTGACCAGCTGGACTGATCTCATAGTATGGTGCCTGTGGTAACTGACTTTTTATTTTAAGGCCCCAGATTGGCCTCACCCAGGGATCATCTTTTCCATACATTAGGCAGATTGGCACTTCCTCCACTTCACACCTACATCAAATTAAAAAAAAAAAAAAAAAAAAAAAAATTGCAACATTTAAATAGAAAATAATCACGAAGGAAAAGGGGTAGATCTAAGTTCTCATGAACAGGGCTCCTTTTTTGTCATTTTTTTAAAAATCTGGTAATTTCTACTCTGTTAAGGGAGGTGCTTTTAAATGGTGTTGAGCGGTATTTTTGTGCATGGATGTTATGAAATATAAACTTACATGAGATGCTTTTGTGCAATTTCAAAAGCAAGAGTGGCGCAAGCTTTAATTATGCTAACTTCTAAATTCATAATTGCTTGTTTATTTGAACCTCTCTGCAATTGTCTTTGTATGTGTTGAATTTAAATAATCCCTTGGGTAGAATGAAAAGGAAGAAGAAAAGTCGAAGCTCTTATCCATCTCTAAACTATGGCTAGGAGGGATTTGACAGCTCTCCCTCAAGCACTCTGCCGCCCGTGGCAGCAACAAAGCTCCATTGTGTCATATTATGATTTGAGATCATAACAATTATTAACTATCAAAGCCACAGCTCCTCCACACCTTAATGTGAGACGTAGCACGATGCAGGCACGGCGTCTTCTCCAGATGCCCGCAGCCCAGCAAATTACTCCTCCCGGCTCCGTCGACAAAGACCTAAACCGTTGATAACCCCGCTCCCTGCAACCTACCTCTGTTCGACAACGTCACTAGCATCGATTGGCCCTAGCTTGCAGCAATTAAACTCCCCCTCCCACCCTCCCTTGTACCTTCCAACAATTGATTCAATTGATGAATTAAATGTGCGGTCAATCCCCCACGTCCATTACACTGCAATAAATCATTGAAGAACTGCCAACAAATTCTTTTAGCAAGATTTTCTCTTGATAATGCTTTGATCTTCTGGAGGAGAATCCTATGCCAGTATCTCATCAACATTTCTTGATACGATATCCTAGAAAATTCCCTCCGCTCCGCCATGGCCGATGTTGTTGATGAAAAAAGACGAATCCTCAAAATGCTGAAGAAATTTGGGGTTGATTTGGCAGCCGCCAGAGGTATGGTATGTTGGGCAGCGGCAAAGACAACAGCTGACAAACAAGCACTCGTCACCAAAATTGGTGCTCATTCCACGACTCAACGAAACAAAGCGCAGGCAGGCTTGACTAATGCATTAATCCGACCACATTATGTTTTGTAGCCCTGACAGACGGACACACTGACATCGCCAAAAACTACAAAGAGGAATTACAACCTCTGTTAGCTTGCAAGACTTCCATCCTCTCGAACATTACTGCATAGGAAACAATCCCTACTTTGCCCAGCCAGAGAGACGCCTGCATTCATTGATTCTAGCAATGCACATCCAGCAATCCCTTCAACCACCAACTCTTGTTGTTATCGTCCAGAAGGCCTCCCTTCAGTTGTCGATCCCAAATTCCAATCCACTAAGCACCTACTCCCACAATGATCGACCAACACTCTCGTCGATCCCCTCCTTGCACAAGCATCAACTGGTCTATTGCAATCGCCTCCTTCACCCCCATCATGGAAAAAGTGTTGTGCCTACTTTGTGATGATGGCTTGGGCACCATTATAAGAAGCTCTTACGGAACAAGATAAATGAACAAGCCGTGAAGAAATATGAGTAACTCGCGGTCTCGCTAAATCGAAATCAGACCTATTTTCCGAGCTTGAAAACAAGCTCTGAAAGAGAGATGGAATGTTATGTTGCTATGGTTGCAGATAAATGTTATGTTGCTATGGTTGCAGACAAATGTTATGTTGCTATGGTTGCAGACAAATGTTATGTTGCTACGTCCACAATCGAGATGCAAGCATTTTTCTCCGTTGCGTTTATCAAAAAAACAAAAACCCAATTTTTGACCATTTTGAGTAGCCTCCATTTGAAACCACTAATCTCCCAAAACGCAGGCTTATGCTTGAATCCAACCGTGGGGAGGGAGCTCTATTCAAGAACGATGTTTTATCTTCGTCTCAAACCACTCCATCTCCAACCGCCACATCCACTCAACACTCATAGCCTACATTCATTTCCCAATCACATAGCCGTTAGCTTATACTTCAACTAGCCACCAAAATCTTTATTTCCAATCATGTTTTTTTAATATTGCTACTAAGCTCTTCATATATCAAAGAAATCAATTATATTTTGAATCACTCCTCTTCTTTTACAGTCATGAAATCTTCCTCTTCTTTGACAGTCATGAAATCTTCACATAAACATAAAGCACTAATCTCGTCAAAATAAACCAGCAAACTCTAATTATTTTGTAGTTGTTTTCTTCTCTCAAATCAGTTCAGAATCTTCTCCCATATCAGAAACCCAAAGAAGATAACTAAAAAAAGAGAAGAAAGATAACTTCAGTTAAAACTTTCCTTACCTGATCAATGCCTCCTCAAAGGATAGTTGACTCCTTGGAGCAAACATAATAGAAGTAAAGGAAGCCGCTGCCGCAGGATGTTGTGTTATTTCGACAATGCGAGAAAAGACTCCGTCAATTTTAGTTGAATGATCAGCATAGACTTGCTTCAATATTTCCTCTATATTTCTGGGTTCACTTATCTTTTGCCATCTGAAGAAAATAAAATGCAATTTAAACCAGGTTCAAACTGATGAGAAAAGCTAAGGTGACAGCACTCCAAGAAAAAGAATTAACTGTATAATCCACTAAATAATAATGGCTCAGGTTGTATAGTTCTCTTGAAAAGAGAAAGGAAGGGATTAAAACCCATAATTAAGGGTTTTCCAAAAATCCCCGTGCTTTAAACATTCTGTTTAAAGAACACACGTATACAGAATTTGTAATCAAGTCCCTCAACTTATGCAGAATTTGCAATAAAAAAAAACAGTTAACATAGAATGTTATAGCAAGATACCGTGATTCTATCAACAATCTAACATGGTAGCAGAACCATGAGGGTATATATATATATATGCACATGGATAATTCATGGAATCTGTCTCTTTTCGAAGGTTTCCAAAAGCTTTTAAACATGATTATATAATATATACCCTAGAAAATTATGTTTCCAAAAGCTTTAAAGCTTGATTATAAACCCTATAAAACTGTGTTTCCAAAGGTTTTTATCACTTTATGGAACCCAATCAGTATGAAATAATTAGCCGTGGCAGAACCCTGCGCAATATAGATGGAGAAGCGAAGAAGCTAGGAAACAAAAGAAAGATCATCGAGGCACAAAACTCAATACCTACACGAGCTCAATTAGATTTCGCATGATCGAGGGTAAAGGAAAAGTTCCGGCCCATGGGAAGATTTTGGACCATCTGGGAGATCTAATGGGGTTAGGTAGGAATCCCCAAAATGGTGTCGCATTAAGTAATGTAACACCCTTCACAAGACCTGGGTTGCATGCTGCAAAGTACAAAGCAACAAAACCTCCAAGCGAGTTGCCCACCACATAAACTGGCTCCCCGATGACCTAGAACATAAAAAGTAACAAAATAAGATTTTGTTGCTTAAGGAAATCAAAAGATAAGATTTTGTTGCTTAAGGAAATCAAAAGCAAGCCAAAACAACAAGCATATAACAAACATCTTTAATAATGCATGAATCATCACAAACAAGAAATATAGTTTTCTAATTAATTTGATATTTTTCATAAGAGGACTAGGAATTAGATATTCTTCAATGCTTGCCCACATACAACATATCCATGCCTTTATATATGCTTACAAAGTACAAAAAGACCATACTAATAAATGATAAGCAGCAATGATAACACCTAACCTCTAACCATTAAAGACAATAATAAAGATAACAATAAATAACTAGGCCCGGTGCTCGAGGACCAAAACAGTGAGTCTCAGGAATGTAAGCTTAGGAAGGTCATTTATGATCTCAAACAAAGCCCTCGCACATAGTTTGACAATTTCAGTCAGGTCATCTCTACTATTGGCTTCTCCATAAACAATGTTGATCACTCTCTCTTCATATAGAAAACCAACCATGGCCTGGTTATTCACGTTGTCATGTTGATGACATTTCTCTTACCAAAAATGACTCTTTTGGAATAGAGATGTTAGATTTACCAATAATTTTATGGCTTTTTTTTACTCTATTGTATTCCCCTCTTTATGAAATAATACATTTCATTCTATCCGTCAACATGGTATCAGAGCCAAAACCCTAGTTTGGACCGATCCCAATCCGTCCCGCCGATCCTGATCTCGTCCCGCCATCTCCACTCCCGCGCCTCGCCTCTTCTTCCGCAACTCCGCTTTCTCTCCCGCGACTACACTCCCGTTCGCTCGACTGCCGCGGCTTCTCCCGCGACTCTTCTTCCGCGACTCCGCTTTCTCTCCCGTGGCTCCACTCCCGTCCGCTTCTTCGCCGCTTCTTCTTCTTCATGGTTGTTTGAGTTCTTCGACGCCGGATTGATGCAGGGATCGCTTCTCCGACGTCTATTTCCCTTTCTTGTAGGGATGTCTCTTCTTCTCTTGGCGTGATTGGTCTCCTATGAGCCTCTCCTCTTTGGTTACCTCGCCTATGATGTCAGAGAGTGATGAAACTCCGGATATCTCCTCCGGTGGGAGTGCTCCCCTGGATTCTCTGCCTCCTATTGGAACTATTCGTGTCTCTCATGATCACGGGACTCCTCAGATTACTACTATTCGGTTGGACGGAACAAATTATCTTTTGTGGGCTCGTTCTGTCACTTTGGCACTCAAGAGCCGCCGTTTGTTTGGCTACCTCAGTGGTACTACCAGGACACCTTCGCCTTCCTCTCCCGATTGGTCACAATGGGATTCCGATAACTCTTTGGTTATGTCTTGTCTTACCAACTCCATGCAGGAGTCTATTGCCCGCAATTATCTCTTCCTGGATACTGCAGATGATATTTGGAAGCGTGCCGATATTACTTATTCATGTCAGGGTAATGCGGCTCAAATCTTTCAGTTGCGACGACGGATTTTTCTTTTACGCCAAGTGGATCGTCCTTCCGCTGCCTATTACTTGGAGTTTACCCAGCTTTATCAAAAGTATGATCATTTCGACACGCTTACTCTTGTCTCTCCGGAGGACATATAGAAATGGGAATGGTCATGGTAGGAGGAATAGGAATAGGAAGAGAACTCACTTCTATTGGGTGAAACTCCCCCTGAAGTGAGGACTCCCCCTGCAGAGAGGACTCATAGTAAGCCTCAGACTCTCGAAAAGTGACGTCCATAGTAACGAAGATGATTGGCTCACCTTCTATTAGTCACCTCACAAAATTTACCAGGAGCCTGCTTTCTATTAGTCACCTCACTAATTCTATGAATTGCTCTGTAACGTTTTTTCCCACCTCGTGTGTTTTTCAGGACCTGAAAACGGGGAAGATGATTAACTCTGGTAGAATGCGGGATGACCTCTATCTGTTTGACTCATCCAGCTCCATCGCTACTCTGCATGCTCTTTCTACTGCCCCGCTCTCTCTGGACTCCTGACACTGTCTCCTTGGCCAACCATCTCCTTCTACTATGCATTTTTTATTTCCGCAATTGTCGAATGTATCTTTGCAAGCTTTTAAATGTGATGTGTGTGCTCGTGCTAAACACCATCGTGCTTCTTTTACTCATGTATCTGCTCCTAGTGCTACTCCTTTTGCTATGGTTCATACTGATGTTTGGGGCCCCTGCCCTGTAGCCTTTATTTCGGGTTTTCACTGGTTTGTTACCTTTATCTTTGTTTTTCTCGTTGTACGTGACTTTACTTGATGAAACATAAAAATGAGATTTTTCCATTATTTCAACGGTTTCATAAAATGGTGCTCACTCAGTTTAATGTCACTATCAAAGTTTTGCAGAGTGATAATGGTCGGGAGTATGTCGATTCTTCCTTTGAGCGTTACCTTAGTGATCATGGCATTATTCATCAAACATCTTGCGTCTCTACCCCGGCTCAAAATGGGGTGGCCGAGCGCAAGAATCACCATCTCTTGGAGGTCGCTCACTTTCTCCTCCTGAAGATGCATCTCTCTCAGTTCTTTTGGGACGATGCGGTTCTCATTGCGGCGTATCTCATTAATCGGTTGCCGACTCGTGTCCTTGGCCACAAATCAACTCTCCAAACCCTTTCTGTATCCCCACTACTCTTCTACCTCGGATCTTTGGATGTGTGTGTTTTGTCCATGTCCATCCCACATCCAAACTTGATCCTCGTGCCATAAAATGTATCTTTATTGGGTATTCTCCAATCCATAAAGGATACAAATGTTTTCATCCAGCGTCAAAAAAGATCTTCGTTACTATGGAGGTCACCTTTCGGAAGTCCGAGGCCTACTATGAGTCCTCTCTGCAGAGGGAGTCCTCACTTCAGGGGGAGTTTCACCCAATGGAAGTAAGTTCTCTTCCTCTTTCTCCTACCGTGACTATTCCCACTTTTACCTCTCCTCCGGTGACCGCTGTTGTGTCCACTCCTCTTGTGATAGCTTCTATGACAGCTCCTGTGATGGCTCCTCCTTTACAGGTGAATACTCGGCGGAAAAGGGGTCCGAGTACATTGTCATCTCTCGGGCTACCTACGCCAACATCAGATCCTTCTTTGGGCCCTCAAGGTATATCTACCCAACATCTGATATCCCACTTTGTGTCCTACAACTCATTATCTCCTTCACATAAGCTCTTTATTGCCTCGCTCTCTTCTATTTCTATGCCCTCAATTTGTCAAGATGTTATTGCTCACCCAAAGTGGCAAGATGCTATGCATGAGGAGATGTAGACCCTGAAAAAGAATTGCACTTGGGATTTGGTTCCCTTGCCACCTGGCAACACTGTGGTTGGATGCAAATGGGTGTTCTCCGTCAAGCAAAACTCTGAAGGTGTTGTTGAGCGGTATAAGGCTCGGTAGGTGGCCAGAGGCTGCACCCAGACCATGGAGATTGACTACCAAGAAACCTTTGCTCCTGTGGTGAAGATGATATCTATAAGAGTTTTGCTCTCATGTGCTACCTGCAAAGGAATGACTCTAACACAATTGGATGTGAAAAATGCATTTCTTCACAGGGACCTGAAAAAAGAAGTCTATATGTTTTTACCGCATGGTCTTACCCTGACAGGATCTGGGGGAAAGGTATGCAGGCTGAAGAAAGCCTTATATGACCTAAAACAATCTCCTCGGGCCTAAGTTTGAGAGATTTCATAGAGCTATGGTCGCATTTGGATACTTGCAAAGCATCGTTGATCACACCTTATTTGTAAGGCGCAAACATGAGAGGCTTACTGTCCTTATTTTCTACGTGGATGATATTATTATCACGGGTGATGATACTGAGGAAACTCAGTCTCTGAAACAGAGATTGGCAAAGGAGTTTGAAGTGAAAGACCTAGGAAATTTCAAGTACTTCCTTGGAATTGAGGTCTCGATTGAAGCATGGTATATTCATATCCCAGAGGAAGTATATCCTTGACTTGCTTCAGTCGTGTGGGTTGAGTGGATGCAGACCTGCTGACACTCCAATTAAAGTCAACTACAGACTGGATAGAGATGATGGAGAAGCGGTTACTGATGTTGCTAGATTTCAAAGACTGACCGGTCGCCTTATTTATTTATCACATACTCGTTCAGATATTTCATATGTTGTGGGTGTCATTAGTCAGTTCATGCATTCATCTAAAGCACGTCATGTAGAACCGGCCTACCGTATCCTACGATATCTCAAGTCCTCTCCTGGAAGGGGTATCTTGTTCTCTCCTGACAAAGAATTGACAGCTGAAGTTTATACAGATGCTGATAGGGCAGGTTCTGTTAATGACAGGAGGTCCACTTCTGGTTATTGCTCTTTTATTTGTGGTTACTTGGTAACGTGGAGAAGTAAAAAACATGTGCTTGTCATATCAAGTGCAGGGGCATAATTTGGAGCTATGGCTCATAGGATCTACGAAAGAATGTGGATTAAATCCTTGTTGAATGATCTTGGTATGGGAATAAAGATCCCATAAGACTCTACTGTGATAGCAAATCCGCCATCAGCATAACTCACAATCAGTCTAACATGACCGCATAAAGTATGTTGAGGTTGATCGCCACTTCATCAAAGAAAATATAGAAAGAGGAGTTGTGAGCACACCATTTGTTCCTTCAGATCAGCAGCTTGCAGATGTTCTCACCAAGGGTTTAAGTCAGACCGCGTTCGAAAAAATTATGTGTAAGTTGGACATGCACAATATCACACGCCCAACTTGAGGGGGAGTGTTAGATTTACCAATATTTTTATGGCTTTTTTTCCTCTATTGTATTCCCCTCATATATAGGAGGGGAACCCTCTTTATGAAATAATACTTTTCATTCTCTCCGTCAACAAGAGAAAATAAAGAAACGTCTTCAAGAGCATTTTGTTACTAAAGAAATGGGCCCTCCAAGATACGTCTTATGAATTGAAATTGTGAGACACAATAACTCTATAGTTCTCTCTCAACGCAAGTATGCCTTAGATTTACTCAAGAAAACAAGTCTCCTTTGAACTAAACCTGCCCGGAATCTCATGCCTATGAGCATTGACAAACTTTGGGATAAGACATCTCCTCTCCCAGGTTATAGCTTGACACATGCGTCTAGTAGATAAACTCATCAATCTTACAATAACCAGACCAAACATCTCTGATGTTGTTGAAAGGATCAACCAATTCATGCAGGCTCCCAGAGAGTAACATTTGGAAGCTGATTAAAAATATTAGAACACATCAAAGGGTCTCTAGGAAAAGGATTATTGTTTCAAAAAACAATCATTCACGCATTAAAGCATATTATGATGCAAACTATGCAAATGTAAAGAAGATCAAAAATTCACTTCTAGATTCTACACATATGCCGAAAGAAATCTAGTCACATGGAAAGATAAAAAAAAGCAGTAGTGTCGAAATTGAATACATAAATATAGCTCAGATTGTTTGTGAGTTGAAGTAGTTGAGAACACTTTTAAAATACTTGGGAGAAATCTATGATTATCCATTTTTCTTCAGATAAATAGTTGGTGGACGTTTTGACCATACCAGTTTTTTTCCTCTTTTACGAATATTTGTGTCAATCTAGAAATGATCGAATATATATACTTAGCTTGAGGGGTGAGTGTTAAAGCCCAAGACTAAAGCCCGCATAGGGGCCCATTGCATTTTTCCTCCTAGTATTTATTCTCACATCTCCAAATGTACATTCTTCTTCCCAGGGGCGGACCCATATATGGGCGAGCGTGAGCGGCCGCCCACGCTGAGTTTTTAAAACAGTATATTTTGATAAATAAAAATGGGGTTTTTGTCATGATAAACTTGTTTTTTATCACATATAACATATCCTAAATAAAGTTAGCAAGATATTGTTGTTAGCTTAGTTGGTTGAGTGCATATATTTTTAACCTCTTTGTCATGGGTTCAATCACCAATAATGACTACATTTTGAATTTTATTTTATAAATAAATTTTTTTTTAATAATCTATAAAAATTATTAAGTGAAAAATAATTTTAATATTAATTTTATTTCAAATTATTTTAAAAAAGTAAAAGATAAATTTTATTATTAATAAGTTATTGAGTATTGTGTAAAAGATATCGAGGGTTATCTATAATTTACTCTTATATTTAGAAAGATAACTGGCGCCATCTCGCCACATAACATCGCTGCCCTTGTTCGAAGACAGCTTGTCCTCAAGCTGAATCAAAGGATACTGTCGGGCTGTCTCCTCCTGTCGTGTCATCATTGGCGGGATCATCTACTTCGAGCCAAAATAAGTGTTTGCATCGATGTCCCGACGTGAAATGTTCATCAAAATTGTAGCACAAGCCTTTCTCGCGACGTTCGGCCATCTCGGTGCGGGACAAACGACGGAGGACAGTAAGCCTCCGTGGATCATCCCGGATTGGAGCCTTGTCCGGTAAGCTGGATAGAGAGTAAGCTCCCTGATAGTCCCGACGTCCTAAAGGTGGACGATCTAATAGCAGTCATCGTTCACAATCCCTGGCGAGGCTCATAGTTGTGTTGAGATCAGGTGGCAGAAGGAATTCCACATCCCAACGTAAGCGCTGGTGAAGGCGGGCGGTGAAGAGGGCAACTTGCTGCTCCGGTAAGACGGACGTTGCCCGAGACAGAAGAATTAGGAATTGTTCTAGATAGGCGTCAATGGAGCTGTCTTGTTTGAGGTTCACCAGATCGCCGAGTGGGTTTCCCTGTAGAGCAGGACCGAACCTCAGGGTGCAAGCCGTACTGAATGCTGCCCAAGAAGGGTTGGGGTGTTCCCGCATAAGTTGAGTGAACCACAGTTGCGCTGGGCCAAGTAAGTGGAAGGAGGCAATGTCGACGTTTTCTTCATCTAGTGTGCGCTGGTTGGCGAAGAAAATATCACAACGGGTAAGCCATGGAAGAGAATATTCATGGCCCTCGTAGATTGGGAAATCAATTCGGATAGTGCGGTCGTAGGCGGGGTTTTTCACTCCTGTAAGAGCGGCGGAGTCCATGCGGCTTGCTGAAGGAAGATTGGTCGAGTGCAAGGGTGGAGGAGAAGGCATCCCCTATAGGGCATCCAAACGTGCGTTGAGGGCGTCCATTTTGGCATTCTGAGTTGCGAACATGGTGTGGAAGAGTGCCATGAGCTCGGTGAGAGAGGGGGAAGCATCTGCCACCTGGGATAGGACTAGATAAACGGTCAGTGGTGTGGGAAGTAGGCCGACGGAGGAGAGGAGGCGCGGAACTACAGCTGCGGGGCTGGAAAACAGGGTGGTAGCCTCCGAATCGCTCGAAGAGAGGTCCACGAGGTTGGACGATGGACCGGCTAGCGCGTCGTGCCGGTGGTGGGACGCCACGGGGCTGGAAGGATACTCCGGTGCGCGGGAGAGGCAGCCTGCGGAATCAGCTGTCGTGCAGAGCGGGCGAAGTTGTTGCGGGTTCGGGCGAGCGGAGGAAATGCCCGAGGAAACGCCGGAGGGCTCTGATACCAAATTGTTTTGTGCCTTCCCCTTGGATCGAGTGACCGGCTGTGGAGCAATGACGACGGAGGACGGGGGGCGTGACGTCGATCGGGTGCGCAACCCGCGCAGGGCACGCACAGGATTTTCCCGTTGTTTTAGAGAGAGAGATAGATGAAGAGGGAGATAAGAGAGAGATTTTTACTTCTAATTTCTTCCTTCCATCCAAGACCAAACGACCCTATTTAAGTTCACAAAGAACGTCCCCCATTTGGGCTTACGACAAAATGGGCACAATACGTAAAAATAATATAACGAACATAGGAAGATAACTGGCGCCGTCTCGCAACATAACAGACAGATCTTGCAGCACAACAAGCACAAAAAGAAGCAATTGAGAATGTCATGATGATGACCCGTATTCCACCTCATCTTCACAGTGTTTGGGCTCAAATTCTCTCTTCATCTACAACCCTCTCTCAGTCGGATGTTATTGAAGGTGGCCTCAAGGTTACCATCACAGTGTTGCTCGATGCTCTTGAAGGTTACACCACTACTCGATGTTCCTGGGCCTATATCTCCGGCTCTCCTCCAGCAGCCTCTCCCCTTTCCTCCTACTCCTTTGGCTCGTGGAGTCCGCACCACTTCTCGGGGCTGAGGATGTAATGGTCGACCCCGTCTTAAATGTTCTCATTGCGGTCGAGATGGTAACCTTGAGGCCACCTGCTATCGCAAGCATGACATCAAAATGCTTCCATTGGGGTCAATTCTCAGCCCCTCCACCCATGACGACATTGATGCCTTGAGCACCCAACTCCATAATCTCCAAGGGATGATTAGTCGCTCATCTGGATCTGTTGCGTTGATCTCCAATCAAGATATATCATATCTTTTCTATAACACCCACTGGATTGTGGACTCCGGTGGCACCGTGGCACACTATATTATTCTGCATAAACCCATCAACACTTGCAATCTGCACATCCCAAATTCATCACGGTGGCCAATGATGACACTGCTGGAATCGACGACGATTTTCTCGTTCCCGTCCCGGAAGAAGACCGTCACAGGATGAATCGAGCAGTTAAAGTGGCGGCTTACAGAGGAAATCGTGGATTTAGGGTTGGTTACAGGTAAATTAACATGGGAACAGTGAATACAAAAATGAATAAATGAAAATATACCGAAGCTTCGCAACTCGGGCTCACGGCGTCGCAACACGAATGATTGCCGAAATCTGGAATCTCTCACAACTCTGCAATGTCCGAAAATCTGAACATCCGCCCCTATTTATATTGAGAGGGGCGGTAGGACATCCGGCGTGAATGGCTACAATCGTCTGTTACGCCCGGTGTCCTTAAAAATATAAATACAACAAAAAATATTAAAAAATACATATAAAATGAAAAATGACGCTCTGGAGGCGCTTGCGGTCTCGGATCGCCAATCCGATCAACGAATCTTCGACAAATCAGCAAAAGCGGGTCCCGCCATGTGGTGGCCCGATCTCCTCCGATCACAAACATGCGGTCGATCTCCATCACTTAGCAGTAAATAATGCAAGTTTTTTCATAAGAATATCTTCAGGATATAATGACTTCATTCATTTGTACCCTTTAGGATACATCAATGGTCAGTGTAGAATATTTTCACTATATAATGACTCCATTTATTTGTACCCTAAAAATACTTCAATGGTTGGTGTAGTTTCTTACAGACATGGGAAACTGATACACAAGCTATATTTGGGTACAAAAACCTGGCTAGTGTATATCAGGTGAAGTGTAAATAAAGCAAGGAGGGTCATGCATATCGCATGGAGTAGCAGCCTTTAATGCATGGGAATGAATCAGGTATACTTGACTTACAGCGAGCGAGAAATAATAATAAATGTGAGATGTAGTACTCTGTTATGTGTTGTGTATTATTATAATTATCTCTATTATCTAGGTGTCTAGTTGATATTATTGTGTAGGAGCCTCGAGCCCCGGGTCTAGTATTAGATGTCATCATTAGTGTTTTGTCTTCTTATATGTTGTAGCCTACATAAAGGCATTTGATGTGTTGTAGGAAGCAAACAGGAAAGAATTCTAGTTCTCATCTTTTGAATGCGAGATCTTGGTGACTCTCTCCTCTAATGAGCAACCCCGCCTAGGCAGCCGCGGTTCCGGCTCCACGGTATTTCCGCCATTGTCATCTCCATCTCCGAGCTAGGCCCATAACAACTTGGTATCAGAGCCTCTCGGTCCTCTTCCGCATACGCACCTTGACGACTCAACGTGTTTCTCCTAAATCTCTGTCGAAATCGGCCCTCCTCCCACGGCGCAACCTTCTACTTCTTCCTGCTGCATCATTTTTCCCCACCCGACGAACAACCACAATTTTCTCGGGCCGACCACAGCGGGCCGTCCCTTCTTTAGCTCCAGCTCCGGCCGTCGAGTGGAACAACACAATCAGCCAAGCAATCGCCGCACCGTCGCAGTTCCGACCCAAGCCGCAGAACCCGCAGCAACCATCGATCACGGTCGCAGTCCCCGCCGAACCAGACGCAGTCGGCCAGCTCTTAGGCACGCATTGTCAAGCCGCTCCGCATCGCCAGCCCTCGTTGACCCCAACCCCGCACGTTTCGTCTGCTCCTGTCGGAATCGTTGTTGCAGCAGCTTCCTATCGCATGCGTCTGCCGCTTCCTTCAAGCCGCCTGGCCCTCTTTTATCGAGCCCAGCGCCGGTCCGCACGAACCTCTCACACCCTCCTTTTTTTAAGTTTTCTACCTCGAGCCACTCCCCAAGCTTGCCAGTTTATTTTTGTTTCTCAGCTCCCCTAGCGCCCTTTAATTATTAGCCCACCACCTGCCACTCACTTTCTTTTATCCTAATTATCATTTTCTTGTTCGGCATCAGCCCTTGATGCCTTGTGCACTTATTCCTCCCTTACCAAGACAATCACAAAAAAATCAACCTTTTTAATTAATTGATTAATTCTAAATTGGATTAATTAATTATTAATGGTTTGATTACTTCTTACTTAAATTACTTAAGTCATCATGAGGAACACCAAGTTGATTGCGGAGGATGTCGCCGCCATCCAATCGAGGCTACGAGAAATGATGAGCTCCATGGACAGACTCCTCCGGAATGTCGACGCACTCCACAACATTAAGAATTCGACAGCTGCCTTTCTGACACAACCCGTGTCCCAGCCGCTTCCACCGCCGCCTCTCTTCGTGCAATCGTCATCTGCGCCGGCCGCTGACATGCCACCGCTCTTAGTGGTAATTGTCCTTCCGCCATCACCTGTCGTGGCGGTACCACCCCACCTTGGGCCACGTTCGTCAGACATCATGACCGCCCTTCCGCCAGCACTTGCTCCGCCGGCCATTGCTCCGCCGACCTTGTCTGTCACCTCACCGTCTACAGATCCGTTACTTCTGCCGGTCGTCGCTTCCCCGACCTACTTGTTGCTGCTACTCCTCACCGCTCCACCGACCTTGCCGAAGCCATTATTTACGTCGCTCGTCTTTCCAACGGCACCGCCGCTACTCACAGACGCCGCCACCATCGCTACGCGATACCATGCATTTTTCTGGCGGGAGGTCAAGCTGACAGATGCTCTGGTCACCACGTGGAGTTCGAGATTGAGGGCAAGTTCGATTTCAAGGGCGGATGAGATGTTACGTGCTGCGTATTATTACAATTATCTCTATTATCTAAGTGTCTAGTTGTTATCATTATGTAGGAGCCTCGAGCCCCAGGTGTAGTATTAGGTGTCATCATTAGTGTTGTCTTTTTATATATTGTAGCCTATATAAAGGCATTGGATGTGTTGTAAGAAGCAAGCAAGAAAGAATTCTAGTTCCCATCTTTTGAATGCGAGATCTTGGTGTCTCTCTCCTCTAATGAGCAACCCCGCTTAGGCAGACGCGGTTCTAACTCCACGATATCTCCGCCATCGTTATCTCCACCTCCAAGCTAGGCCCATAACATACTCATCTTTATTCATTAAATGTCTTTTGATGTCTATTTAAGATATTCATGTAAGAAGAAAAATTTATCAAAAATCGAATCAGAACCATCAACCCTTGGCTGGAATCGTATGTGTGACACTCACTATATTTGCACATCCTCTTCACCACTTTTAGCTCACTAACAAAAATTTTGCAATGGGTATTAGGAAAGTAAAATTTCTAGTGTTGTGATATAAGTGGATGTTAGGTGCTAGGGTTGAAGAGGAGGAGAGGGAGGAGTCAAGGAGGAACAAGAAGAGAGAAGAATTTCGGCCTCTAGGGATCCCCCAAAAGTATTCATACTCCAAGATATCCAAATGAGGTACACACATGGGCCCATAAAATGACTTGTTCCAAAACACGCATGGAAAAACAATAAATAACTCACAGCTCAAAATACAAATGTGATAAATAACATATAAAGTTGGTGGGTGTGCTAAGCCCATGTGTGCTACTAGCAAATGTCCGTCGTCGTGTTGGAATCCATGTCATTGTCGCCTCAGTCTCAACGTTTGCATATGCGTCATAGGCTGTGTTTGGCGGGACTTATTTTCTTCAGACCTGCTCTAAAAAACGCAATCACAATTGTAAAATTCGTTTGGGAAAGCAGTTGGGACTGAATCAGCTCAAAAGAACGGAGTTCACGTGATTACCTAGCCTCCTTGTCCCTCGCCCTCTTCCGTATTTGTAACAATGGACCAGGTTGGTAAACAGGAAATTAGATAGTTCAACTTTACTAAAATCCACATAAGCAACTAACCTCAGCTATTGCTACAACTGTCACTTAAAACCGAAAAATCAAAACCAAACCAAAACCGTAAAGAACCGGATCGAATCGTTAGTGAATTATTTGGGTTCCTGTTTAAACTTTGGAACCGTAAATAACAATGGCTCGGTGCAGTTCTTTCATTTTATTATCCGGACCTAAATGGCGAAACCACAACCACAACATAAATGTCTCGAGCAGTTTCAGAACTTTTAGACCTGATCCGGACTGAAGCAAAACCAAACAACAATCCATTTATTATTATTATTATTATTATCATTCTTTATAATCTATAATTGTTATTAATATTATTATTTTTAAAAATATTTATTATTTATACAACCATATTTATATCAGCCGTCCGATTACAGCGTCGTCCGGTTGCAGCGAGATTCAAATACTCATACAAAGGCTACACGACATTAGGTCATTTCCCCGCTCCTCTGTGTCGAAGCCTTCCTTCTCGTTCTGCTTGCTTGAAGGATTTCTTCTCCCCATTCCAGTAGCTTTCGTTCTGACAGTGTTCATTCTGACAATTCTGTTAGGACTTCAGTTCTACGTACGGAATCGACGACTTACTCGACTGGCTTCTCCAAGATGATCTTTCGGCAGCATTCATTCTTTCCCTCGTTGTTAGGGTTTCAAATTTAGAGGCCTTCAACGACTACCTGGTGAGCTTATTTCTTCTGACCTTTCAGACACCATCTCTTTCTCTTCCTCTGATTTCATTTTTCTCATTTCTTCAATTATTAGAGCATTTTGTTGTTGTATATCTATATTAGTTCAATTTTAACATATTTAGACTTGAGAAACTTGAAATTATTACTCCAACTATTTGAATTTCAAAAAAAAATTCAAATATATATTTTTAAAGAGATAATAATATTTGTGAATGTAGCTAATGACTCAAATTATAAAGTTATAAAATGATTAAAACTAGACATATAAAACCGATTGGAATCAGACTGAACCACATAGAACCGGACCGAGCCGTTAGTGGTCAGTTTGATTTTGGTTCTTATTGAACCAGAACCGGAACGTTGACATGACGGTTATAAAATTAAGTTGGAACTGGAACCAAAATCGGTCAAACCAAATAAAATTTTGATTCTAATTTAAAGAACCATTATCTTAGTGGTTCGGTTCACGGTCTTAGTAGAACCGGAACCGAACCGGAACCGTGACAGCTGCTCTAACTACAACGGATAGAATGAAAGTACAAGATCAATATGGTGATTAATCCATGGCTGGGAGGTGGTTAAACAATAGAGCATAATTGTTAAATGTTGTTATAATGAAAAACAACATATTTTCATATTGTATCAGTTTCCATTCATGTTTTTACTAAGATGAAAATGCAAATAAATTTCACATTGTAAACTTGTGTAATAAAAGGAAACAAAAGAGTGAGATAGGTACATGCAAAGACAAATCCAGTTTAGCAAACTTTTAACAGTTCTTTCAGAGGTTTCCAGCACTGGATAGCTTTAAGAACTATTGAATCACAAATACAAACACAAAATATTTGATGACAAAAATTTCAAGTAATAAATTTCAACACCCAAATGCATACCTGTTCCACAAAATGCTGAACTTGATCTCTCCATAGATCAATCGAATAGACCAACTCTCTAGCCCAAGGTTCTGATTCATTTCCAAACCCCCATTTTACATGCGACTCCTCAGAATTGCTAGTATGACTGGAAGGAGCTGGATCTTCTGAGGGTAATGACATGCCTTGTCCCAAGAAATCCAAAGCCCATACTCGATAATCTCGGCCTAGGTCTTTCAGCTGCTTCTCATAATGAAAGGCCCCTACACCAAAACCAGGGAGAAACAGCACTCCTGGAGCACCAACATTTTCTGTTCCAGCCTTGTCATAGTGAACAGACAATTTTGGCTTCCATTCCCAATAACAGCTGCTGATTTGAGAGCCATGATTTCCATTTGAACCGTTCGGCAAGCTTGGAATCGAAATATATTCTGGTTGATCAACTTTCGAAATGTCTTCTAAGCTCACATTATCAACCACATGAGACTTGAAAGTTCCTTCCCCCACCACAGCACCATCTTGACTACGAGTCCTTTCGAGAAAACTCAGCAGCCTGATACCTTCCTTCTCATCTAATTTTTTTATTTCATGGGATCCTTGATGTGATGTATTTAGGCTGAAAACGGGTCTCATAACATATGCTACTTTTTTTCTTTTCCCATAAACAGACAACCTAATCTTCTTTGAACTGAGCCGGCTCTCTATGAGCTTCGTATTAGAGCTGCGGAATTTACATGGTAAAGGGTGGCCGAGAGGAAGCAATTCCATGTCATGCAAAATTCCGGCCCTAAATAACAGGTTAACCAAATAAGAACGAAAGGCTATAACACAAAAGAGGGTTTATGATTAGAAAAAAAATGTAATATCACAGTAAGAAATGTTTACAAAAATGCAAGAAATTGTGTTTGGACATGAGTCTCCATACTCCTCTTGCGAGGCTGCAACTCCCTCACCGGAAGTTATCATTCCACTTGATTATAGTCATCATCACTATATCCTTATAAAGGAGACTACATTGTGTTGTGGAGTTAAGCTCCGTTTGGCGCGGTGTTTTTGCTCAGGTGAGTTTGGACAAAAACGCCACCGTCATAGAATGCAAGTTTGGCATGACAACGGCTATGGCCGCCTTCAAAAAAAAAAACTAGTCTTTAACATAAAGTAGATGAAGTTCTTTAGGCGAGGTCGGGCGTAAACGAACAACAGTTCATAATCACCTTATTCACGACCTCCGCCGCCATGCCAAACGAAGCCTTAATGAGTCATACAACTCGTACTGATAAATTCCTCCTATTTATAAGCAATCTACTAGCAATAGTTAAGAAATTTGTTCGAATTTTGGCGATTTATGTAATACATATTCTTGGCAATGTTCCAAGAAGATTAGCATCTTCTTCTACCATTGCCTGCAATGTATTCTAGAAAACGTGAGCTCTGAGTTACGAAGATCGTCTTCCTAACTCAGTATCAAGTTCAAAAAATCTGCTAAATCTCGTAGATAATTTCAGCATCAACAAAACAAATTTAGAGATACCAAGCCCCCCGAACATCAAATTCTGAAATACCAGAATTCGAAGGGGAAAACCCTCTGAATTACTCGCATCTGGGCAGGAAGTATGATTTAAACAAAACAAAAAACTCATAAAAAAACATCCGATCGAAGAAACGAATCAACACAACAAATCTAGAGATACAAAGCCCCCGAGAAATCAAATTTTAAAATATATCTTCCCCAAATGAACAGCTATGAAGCAATACCGATGAATTCGAAGGGGAAAAAGCCCGAATTACTCGCATCTTGGCAGGAAGTACGATTTAAACAAAGAAAAACTTATGAAAAACATCCGATCGAAGAAACGCATCAACTGATTGCAATCGAATAAGATCAAAGTCTTCTTTACCTAAGAATAGGAGACCGAAATTCCATCGAGTTCTCAAACCCTCAGCTCGCTCTTTTCGCACAGAGGGGGGATTCATTCACAGGCAGAGTGGAGGCGGAACGGGGGATTATAAACGAGCAAGGTGGAGTGGGGCCCGCCAATTGGAGAGGTGATCGTTGCCGGTTGGCTTAAATAGATGTTGCCTGTTATGTAGGAGTTGTGGATGAGAAAGGCACTGCCCTGCACGCCTCGTCTGCTTCGGGAATTATCTGGTCTCTCTTGCGTGTGAGGAACCCTCTCTCTCTCTCTCTACCTATTTTTCGCCTGTGATCCTAATTTTAATTGTGTATTTAGTTTTGGGCGCTGTTATTAGCACTGCAATTTTGGCTAGTCGCACCGTACTTTCACCTAGGTTCTCGTGCCTTTTGAAAATAAGTCTTGTATATGCATTTTTTAGAAAAAATGTTCAACACGAAAGTTGTAGATCTCGACGAGATCTACAACTTTCGTGTTCAACACTTTTCCTAAAATTGCATGTACAATGCGTACTTTGGAAATTTCACGCCTTTTAGAAATACGTCTTGTACATGCATTTTTAGAAAAAGTGTTCAACACGAAAGTTGTAGATCTCGTCGAGATCTATAACTTTCGTGTTGAACATTTTTTCTAAAAATGCATGTACAAGGCGTATTTTCAAAAGGCGCGAAAACCTAGGTGAAAGTGCGGTGCGACTAGCCAAAAACTGCAATGCTAATAACAGCACCCTTAGTTTTTGACCATAGGGTCATTACTTCTGGGCGTTGCTATCCACACCGCAGTTTTGGTTATTCACACCGCACTTTCTTTTAATTTTTCGTGCTTTTTGAAAATACGTCTTGTACGTGCTTTTTTAGGAAAAGTGTTCAACACGAAAGTTGTAGATCTTGCATGGACAAGACGTCCTTTGGAAATACGTTTAGGTTTCGCGCCTTTTGGAAACACGTCTTGTACATGCCTTTTTAGGAAAAGTGTTCAACACGAAAGTCGTAGATATCGTCGAGATCTACAACTTTCGTGTTGAACACTTTTCCTAAATATGAATGTACAAAGTGTATTTTCAAAAGACACAAAAAATTAGGAGAAAGTGCGGTACGAATAGCCAAAACTGCAGTGCGGATCTTATCGTATTTAAGAAATATGATCTTATATTTTAGCGAAGAATCTACATCATTGAAATCACGGATTATTCGGTTATATTTGTTCGCGCACAAGCCAAAATAGATACGTATACGTACAAAAAAAATTTCCTCAAACGAGCCCACAGTCAACTGCTTATAAAGGTCCGTACATTCCTTACAGTTTCATTCCAAGTCTTTATTGGTCTATCCCTCCCTCGTTTAACATGCCTAGTGACTAGACTCTCACAACGTCTAATAGGTGCCTCTAATGATCTCCCGTGCAGATTAACTGCAACAAATTAATCTCAAGGTACAACGTTTCCCACACTTCCAGAACTTTCAATCACACAATTCTTTGTTTTAGAAGATTTGGTCTTATGTATGTGCTCGGAATAATTTAAATGTAAGAAAATAAATTCAAATCACGGCGCAATTGATCTACGATTGCAGTTTCTACGACTACGTGATAGAAAGGATAGAGCGGAAGGGCGCAGTTGTCGTCGTCGTCAAAACCAGTAGCAGCGAGCAAAAGTTGGCCGCTAAGAAATCGTTGTTGAAGCCCAGTCGATTAGGCGACCCAGGAGGCGTTCCGAAAAAAAAATAAGAGAATGGGAAATTTGTTATGAAAGAATGATTTTGAGGAGTTTAAATAAAGAGAATTTTGTGTTTGTTTTGAACCTCATAATGGGACACCTTTTCAAGGCAACTAAAATAGGGATACCCCTTTTAAAATAACAAAATGGGTCGTTTTGGAATGACATTCGTGTTCGCAGGTCGCACGATCTCGGCCCAGACCGGCTAGGCGTGGTGCGGCGCATGTGTTGTGTGGTTCATAGTCTCCTTTGTCTCATCCAAGCAAGACATTGAACAAGAAGCTTAATATACATTATGAGCTCATTCTATGGTAACGTAGGATTAATAGAGTTTTCATATTTTCCTAAAACTTAATAATTTGATTATTAATATTAATATTCTAACATGGTGGAGATTGAGTCTCGTAAAGTCATTTTTTTGTCGAACTTACTTAGGCTCTGTTTGGCACGGTGGTGACGGTCATGAACATGATGATTAAATTGTTATTCGTTAACGGTCACCTAAGGAACTTCATCCGCGTTTATGCTCATACGGATGATGTTTGTTAGGTGATCTTTAACGAATGACGGTTTAACTCATGCGTTTACGACAATCATCATCGTGTCAAACAGAGCCTTAGGCTGGCCACATGGCTAGGATCCAATGACTGCCCAAGTAGCAGACCTGATTTCTCCTCTCCTTTTGTGCATTGTAAATGATGAAAAATATGCGCAATATGATATTGCTACAATGTGATCTCTCATACGGCCAACCGTGACAGTATCCCAACCGTGACAATATCACAACCGTAATAGGCATAGGGCACTGCCCCTATCAATTAATTAGTGCATCTTAAAATAACACACTATCAATTAATTAATGAGGAAAATAGTTATACACCACTATTTAATTTTTGTTAAAAAAATCTTCACCATGATATGCATATATCATCGTGCATGTCAAATCAACTTTAATAAAGTTGATGAGTTTAATGATAGCTCTTCGAAAATACCGCTAACATGCGTGATGAAAGTCTTCCTAAAACAATTAGGCTATTTTTGGCAATTTTGAATGTTTCACTTTAAACAAAACATTAAAGTTATTCACATATGTATGCTCTGAAATTATATGAAGTTCCAAAGAATGTAATAGATGAAAATGGCGAGAGTCTAGTGATTGACCTAGCTTGACTTTAGTTGCATAATGGGTCCAAATTAATCAAGTTGACCCTAAACTCATAGTTGACACAAGCTTGTTTTTTTTGTTTGCTTGAAAGAAATCTTAGCAAACCAAGTCAACTTGGTTAAGCTCATAGCTCTTATGAACCCAATTTGACATTATGACAACTCAATTGGCTCGAAGACAAAGTAGCACACTTAAATTTGGCATTATGAGCCCAATTTGACATTTGAGTAAATCTTAGCCAACCAAATCATCTTGGTTAAGTTCGTCACACATCCATTTCATGGTCCATATAGGTCTTTCTATATCGGACGGGTTGCATTAATTTTAGGTTTTTTATTATCCCAATGAAAAAAAAACTAATGCTCTCAATAATTTTGCATCATTGGATAAAAGATGGTTGA
This sequence comes from Platanthera zijinensis, assembly GCA_039513925.1. Taxonomy (NCBI): domain Eukaryota; kingdom Viridiplantae; phylum Streptophyta; class Magnoliopsida; order Asparagales; family Orchidaceae; genus Platanthera; species Platanthera zijinensis. The sequence continues at coordinate 5,880,994 of CM077093.1, forward strand.
TTTGGGTCATGAAATGAATACCTTCATTTGTCTAGTAGTTTGGTCGCCTTTTAGGGTAGGAGACTTAGAGCCCCCTCTCTCTTCTATAGATTTAGGAGACCTAGCAATCATGCACAGGGCTATTAAGAGTGATATAGCAATTGAGCATGACACAAAAACGATGCGGAAGATAAAGACGTAATAAGAGCGTTGGGAAGCCGAACATTTCGGAACATAAATGACACCTTTTTGCTTAATAATAATAGAGATGAGAGTTTAAATTCAAAATAAAATGATGAATTCAAATCAAAGTAGAGAATTTAACTTAAAAGTGACAATGAAATCAGATGATCGGGATTATTTTGATAGTATTTTATGGGAACCATGAGACCACAAAATTTCTATTTAATATACGATGCGCAAGTGGTTGGGATGATGATGAACAAGAGGTTGGACTGCATCGTTCCCCGTGCACCGGCAGCACTGGGTGCAGCTCGTCATCCCACACGTGCATTGCGCACGTACCGTATCACCGATCAATGCTCAATATGCAATGTGGCAGGAGCAGCAGCACCAGTATTGCTCACCTTTTGCCACAAATGTAAGATCATGGGAAAGGCAGAAACACCAATCTCAATTACATAATGTTCCTTCATTCTCAAGTTCCCGGCATAAAATCATTCGCAGTTTGAACCGAGCAGGCGAAAACCGCGTTCATTCCTCCTTCGCGGCGTCGGTCCAGCCGAGCCCGGGCCTCTTCCTCTCCTCCGGCTGCTGCTCCTCAAAGTCCTGGGAATCGCGGAGAGACGCTTCGAAGTCGGTTGAATCGAGTGCAACGGGAAGAAAACTCCCAATGTCATCGCGAGCGCCAAATCCTCCCGCCCGAGCGAGATCGTCAGCTGTTATAATGGCCTCCATGTTCACTTCCACGGCACCGGCCTCAGGTTCTTGAACAGAATGGCTTCCTTCACAGATTCCTGTCTCTTTACCACTCATGGCTGGTATTGAAGTTCCTGGTCTATCAGTAAGATTTCATAGTGTTTGCTGAGGAAGAATAATAAGAGAATGGGAGAAACAAAACAAAAACTCCTGTAACATAAATTCTGGAGATAAAATTATCTAATTGGAATAGTTAGCTGGAAACTAATCACATCATCTTCTTTTCCTTTTTAAACCCTAAACCCTATGCAAGTAATGCCTATGACCAAAGCTTACCAAGATACCAAGAATCGGAATCGTCCTTCTCAAAAGAACAAATAGTTGGACATTAAATCGGACATAGGAAAGAACCTCTTCAAGGTCATATACAATTTCTGGTCTCGGCACAACAGGATAAGCCGCTGGCTTTTGGGGGGGGGGGGGGGGACTGTGAAGAACGGCACAGAAGAAGTCTTCGACTTGAGGAAGAGCCGTTGGTTTGAGGAGTCTACAACGGCAGCTTAAGGAGTCAAGAACGGTGATCAGAGGCTCAGACGAATGGATACAGAACAAGAGATCGGTTGAGGATCAAGATTGGATGCGTTCGATCGTGCAACCGAGTAAGTCGGGATCAACGCACGAACCGAACCAGGATCAATGCAAAAGTTGTGATACACTACAGTCGTACTGAAATCGAAAAATGAAATTGCATTGCACTAAACACCAGGATGATACAATCGAGAAACAAGTTCACGCCAACCATTCGGAGGCTGGGTCCTCCTTGACACTCCACTCTCCAAGAGAGCCAAAACCTAAGACTCCAAAAGGTTCCCATCTAATGATACTATCATACTACCACTCCCATATATAGGCAAGTGGGGAAAATACAAAATACAATAATGCTCATGGGCTACATAGACTAATATCAGTGTGTGGCAGCCGCCTCGTATTAACACGGCCTGCCCCAAAGACCAACCTTTAAAAAACCGGACCGGTCGGACCGCTGACCGGCCCCCCAGCCGGTCCGGTCAACAGCCCTTTTTTTGCTGGCCTGCCTGGGAACCGAGGGAACCGCCTGGTTCAACCGGGAAACCAGGAATTGTAGCCGGTCCCCCATAACCGGGCGAGTTAATTTTTGACCCTCCGATTTTGATCAAATGGCATGGGAGAGGGATAATAATCTAGGGTTTTTATTTTGCCTATACAGTTTTCAATTTTTCAGAAGTTACCGAACGACGCAAGGCCAAAGAAGTGCGAAACTTCTTCCTCGCTCGTGCTGACGCACTGATAGGCTCCAGCCACTCCCTAGCCCCACAGTTCTTCTTTGTTCTTCATTTCTTCCTCGGCTCTTCGCTAGTCGCAACCCGGTATGTTCTTCTTCTTCATTCCTTCTTCCATAATGAGCCCAGTCGCAACCCGATTCGTTGCTGGCATTGCTGCTGTTGCAACTTGCATGTGACTCCAACAATGGCAAATTGGCAATCATATTTTATATTATATATTTATAATTTTATATTATAATGTCTGTTTCCACGAATGGTTTTGTGTTCTCTTTTTTTTTATGTCAAGCATGATGAGCCCAGCCGGCAAAAGCCAAAATGTTTTGAAATTATCACTTTTTGTTTTTTGTCTTTTTGATTTTGTTTCCCGTCTGTAGGAATGTTTTGAAATTAATCAAATTAATGAAATTATCATTTATGTCAAGCATGAGTAGCAACCAGAACAAATCAACCATGGAATTTTGGGTTAATCACGCTTGAGCATATGTTGGATTCAGTTAAATTCTTGCATCTAAGCATTCATAGAAATTACATGTTTGATTCAGTTCTGTCTTGCCCTATATACATAGAACGTATCGATTTTGCGTCTCGTGCGTTTAACAGGAGCATGCAATGGAAAAAATGAAGAGGAACATTGATATTAGAAGATGTAAACCCAAAATGAAAACAGTCTAAAATGTAAGATTTTGGGCAGATTATGATCTGCATTCTGCACATTCTTATAATTTTAAAAGTGTTCATGATATTATGAGTACTAGCTATGTGGTAGGAACACCAACATTACATATCTGCCTAATGAATAACAAACAATGATTGGATTTGTACACCGCTGCAGCCTTCTCATCAGTACAGCATTGAATTACAAACATTGAGTTCCGAGAACTATATATAGTAGATCTAATTTGAAATTCTCTTTTCATCAGGATTTCTCCTTTTTGTTGCAAGTGAAATAAAGTTTGAGGTTTCAGTAATACTATTCTTAGATCAAGAGGGGTATAATTTTTTTTTATGTATAATCTTTTTGCTATTCATTATTATAGTATCTTGATGCACTAGATTGTTCCTAAATGTTTATAATATACATTAATATTGTGTTATCTATGCATTTTTTAATAGATACGTCAATATGGAAGAAGTATAATCTACAAATATTAGTACACAAGTTCGTGAAAAAAATGATCCAGGATGGGAACATTTCAATTTAGTAAAAGATGCTAGTGGGAAAAAATACAAGTGTTTACTGTACAACCCCGTATCCAGCGAGTGAGCTAACAGGAGCCGATCCGGCCGGCCCAGACCGCCCCCGAGCCCTAGGCGAGTTCAGCAGGGTATGCCGAGCCCAGCACGCCGAGTACGGGCTCGGCAATCGTCGAGCCGAGCTCGAAGATCGTGGAACTGAGCCCGACGAGAGGAAGTCGTCCGTTGTGGGCCCGGCCGAGTACATGCTCGTCTAGAACCACGGGGTCGGCGAGTACCAACACGACCGTCACCGGCGAGCAAGGGCTTCAGGCCCGACCTTCCCAGGCTCGAGGCGAGGCGAGTCCGGTCCGCGACGCGAGTCAGGTCCGCGGCGCTGCGAGAGGTGAGTTCATCCGCCGCTCCTCACCTCGGCGCAGGGGGAGCCTTCTCGCGCCCGTACTCGCCGCCCCCACTCAGCGAGCTCTTCTCAGGACCGGCTCGTCCTTCAGTTATGGGGTGTTTTTACCACATTACCCCCCTTGGATTGTCTACAGTCCTCGAAAACAGTGACGCCTGGTTATTTGCAGCCCGTCTATTCCTATAAATAGGACTCAAGGGGTACCTCAGAAGGCACGCTTCGGGATACCCGGTCTTCTAGCGCCTTCTAAGATACCTTAGCTTCAGCACTTGGCTAAGGAGGGGAAGCGCTCTAAGATCTTCCGGGTGTGTGGTGGGACCTCCGTGCTGAAGCCTTGGGTCTGTCCCCGGTCCCTCTCCCTTGTCCCTTGGGCTTGTGAGGAGAGAAGTAAGTGTGCGACCACCCCTTCCGCAAGGGTCGGACTCCACAGGGACCGATTTTTCGGTTTCAACACTTTGGTGCGGTGAGCGTGGAGCGTGGTCAACGCAGAAAATCTTCCACAGGACTAATGGCAAGAGACGAGGGGCAAGGTTCAGGAAGGGGGGACTCGCCACTCCCTCCCCCTCCCGCGATGGCGGGAATGTCCGCGGAGCTCAGGGAGGAAGTGTTCGGGCTCGTCAAGGTCGCACTCGGCATGCGAGCCGAGAGTACGACGCCAGCGGTTCCCGTGGTCGCCGATCCGGCGTTAGGCAACAATGCGCCCCTCAGGCGCGCGGGGAAGGAGGTCGCGAGCGAGGGGGAGCGCGAGCCGAGGGGGCGAGTCCTCTTCCCAGGCTCGGCGGGCGAGTACCTGTTCGGCGAGACGGCGGGGAGGGAGTTCCCAACTCGCCCAGCCGAAGGAGGAAGTCCCTTCAGCGAGTTCGTTTCGTCAGCCCCAGTTCCAGAAGGATTCCGAGAGCCGGAGATGTCCTACTACTCAGGGAAGGGAGATCCGACCCAGCACGTCCAGTGGTTCGAAGACGTGGTGTCAATCCGACAGATGTCGGATGGCTTCAAGTGTAGGCTCTTCGCCATCACCCTCAGGGAGAAAGCGAGGGAGTGGTTTCATCAGCTCCCGGCCGGCTCCATCTACTGCTTCGAGGATTTGCGCAGGGGATTCATGTTGAGATTCACCACCTCAAAGAAGAGGAAGAGGGAGGTCGAGTCCCTGTTCTGTGTCAAGCAGAAAGTAGGGGAGACCCTGGGAAGTTACCTGGACAGGTTTCAGGAAGAACTGTCCCAGGTGCAAGAAATGTCAGGGCACACCATGATGGTGGCCTTCACCCTGAGTCTCCAGCCCGGGTTCTTCGCCATGGAGTTGAAGAGGACGCCTCCGGTATCTTTCGAAGCACTCTTGGAAAGGGCGGCAAGGGAGGCCGACATGGAGGCGGCACATCCAGAGTTCGCTCGGAGATTGGCTAGGTGGGCCGTGGAGGAAGAGAAGCCAAGGGGAGGTCGGACCCAGGAGGAGAGAAGGGTCGAGCCCCGACAGAGAGAACAGCAGGCGCAGCAGCATAGGTGGGGGCGTCAGGAGCCGAACAACCGATTGGGTTGGAGGCCGGAGTGGCAGGATCAAGGGCCACGAAGGGGCTATCAGGGGGGAGACAACCGCCAAGGTGGGCGTGGCCAGTTTTACCCCCAGGGAGGGAGGCAGGGCCAGAGACCGCCTCTTCCCGACCAGGAGGAGGCCATGGCTATCGCCCTGGGGGGGCGAAGGAGAGGGCAACCGAGGAGGAGGAGGGAGGTCAGGATAGACCTACCCTATTGCGACTACCATCAAGAGGAGGGGCACACGACGGTCACATGTCCGGAGTTCCTCGAGGTGCGGGAGAACAGGGAGCAGCAGCGACAGCTGCGGAATCATCAGGAGGTGCGGATTAAGGAAGTCCGGCCTCAGGCGGAGGGAGATCGTTGCGAAGACCGGGCCGATGTGGGGACCCGAGGAGGGATCGGAGTGATCCATGGGGGGGTGGGAGTCGAGGCTTCCCGGAAAGCAAGCCTCCACACCATGTACCGAAGGAGCATCGGCTCCACATCTCAGACTCCACCCCCGGAAGAGAGGATCACCTTCTCAAGGGAGGATATGCCGGGTCACGATGACCCCTTCTGCGATGCGCTGGTCATTCAGACAGCCATCAAAAATTTCACAGTCTCCCGGATCCTCATTGACAATGGGAGCTCTGTCAACATCATCTTCAAGAAGCCTTTCGATGCCATGCAGGTGGAAGCCAAGAGGGTACTGGCCTCCGATGGGCCCCTCTTCGGTTTTTCGGAGGAGAGGAAAGAAGTGGAGGGGGGAGTGGGACTCCATGTCAGCTTGGGGGGACAGTCCCGGAACTGTCGATTCGTCATAGTAGAGGCCCCCAGCAGCTACAATGCCATTTTTGGGAGGCCCCTCATCAGCGCCTTCCGATGCGTCCCCTCCTCCTTCCATCAATGTCTTAAGCTTAATGTGGACGGGATCCAGGCCCGGGTTCGCGGTGACCCCAAGGCAGCTCGGGAATGCTACGTGACCGCGGTAAATTCAATTTCTTGGCAGAAGGAGGCCGAGGGGATGGGGAGAAGGATGGAGGAGGTGGAAGGGAAGGAGGCCAGAAAAGAAGGCGGGAAGGAAGGAGGGATGGAAGGGGAAGCACGCGAGGAGATACTCCCAGAGGGGTCGGTTGGGGCGAGGATCCCAGGAGAAGGGGAGGTCCTTACGCCAAGAGGGGAGGACGCCGCAGAGTGGGAGGAGCAGTCCCGGTTGGAGGCCGCCGAGGAGGTAGTGGAGATGGAAGTCCTCACCCAGGATGGCAGGGTGGAGAAGGTCCGCATCAGCGGGGGGCTGACCCCGGAGGATCAAGGCAGGATGCTGGAGTGCATCCAGAAGAATGTAGATGTCTTCGCCTGGAGCGCAGCAGAGATGCCTGGGATTGATGCCGACGTCGTCTGCCACCGCCTCAATCTACACCCGGAGGCCCGCCCCATCCAGCAGAAGAGGAGGTCCGTCACGGACAAACTGGCCGAACCCATCAGGGAGGAAGTCGCCAAGCTCCTTAAGGCCGGCTTCGTTTCCGAAATTCAATACCCCGGCTGGGTCTCGAATGTTGTAATGGTAAAAAAAGGGGACGGTCGGTGGAGGATGTGCGTAGATTTTTCACTACTAATAAATCATGTCCCAAGGATTGTTACCCCTTGCCTAGAATCGACGCGCTGGTAGATTCAGCCGTTGGTTTTTCTGTAATGAGTTTTTTAGATGCTTTTTCAGGTTATCATCAAATCAGGATGCACCCTCCTGACATAAAGAATGTTTCGTTCATTACGGGAGATGGGTGCTACTGCTACAAGATGATGCCTTTTGGGTTAAAAAATGCAGGGGCAACATACCAGAAGATAATGGACCGTGTATTCCAGGGACAGAAGGGAAGGAACTTGGAAGTGTACGTGGACGACCTGATGGTAAAAAGCAGGGAGGTCGATTCTCACCTCCAGGATCTGGAGGAGACCTTCGGCACTTTGCGTAAATACAAGATGAGGTTGAATCCTCTAAAGTGCATCTTCGGGGCGAGCAAAGGCAAATTTCTGGGTCATCTCCTCACCCCAGCCGGAGTCGAACCCAACCCTGATAAAGTCCGGGCGATTATGGAGTTGGGGCCACCTCGGGATGCGAAGGAGGTACAACGGCTGACAGGGAAGCTGGCAGGATTGAGCAGGTTCCTCTCCCGGGCCGGGGAGAGGCGTTCTCCCTTCTTCAAGACCTTGAGGGGAAGTCGGAAGTTCGAATGGACCCCGGAGTGCGAGGAGGCATTCCAGGCCTTGAAGAGGCAGTTGACTCAGGCCCCCTTGCTCCAAGGGCCAAAGGAGGGGGAGGACTTGTTTTTGTATTTAGGGGTCGGGGCGGAGGCCGTAAGTTCTGTCTTAGTTCGGGAAGAGGGGAGGAAGCAGCTGCCCATCTACTATGTGAGTAGGGTTCTGAGGAAGGCGGAACTCCGCTACCCCATCTTGGAGAAGTTGGCCTTCGCTCTAATCATCTCGGCCCGGAGACTCAGGCCCTACTTCCAGGCACACTCCATCCAGGTGGTAACTGACCACCCCCTCCGCAGCATCTTCGAGGGAGTGGAGCATTCAGGAAGACTCGCCAAGTGGTCGGTAGAGTTGAGCGAGTTTGATATCTCCTTTGTCCCTCGGCTCGCAATCAAGGCGCAAGCAATGGCTGACTTCCTAGCTGACTATGTGGTCGAGGTGGCAGAGGACAAACTCACTCGCCCCATCCCTTGGAAGGTGATGGTGGATGGGGCTTCAGGGAAACACTCCTTGGGGGTTGGGGTCGTCTTGGAGAGTCCCCAAGGGACCCGGATCGAGCAAACGGTGGTGATACATTTCTCCATAACCAACAACCAGGCTGAGTACGAGGCGGTAATCGCAGGACTACGCCTGGCCAAGGAATTGGGGGTGCATGATGTGAAGGTCCTCACTGACTCTATGGTAGTGGCCTCCCAGATCAACGGGGAGTTCGAGGCAAGGGAGCCCACCCTACAACGATATCTGGCAAAGGTTAAGGGAATCATCGGCGGGTTCCAGACCTTCTCCATTCAGCATGTGCCACGGGAGGAGAATGAACAAGTCGACCACCTCGCCAAGCGCGGCCCTCGGGCGGGGGGCACTATCACGGACCTTTTCCACCCATCCCTGGAGGAAGGAGAGTTGATGGAGATAGATCGGCGGTCCACATGGATGGACCCATTCACCACCTACCTGTCCACAGGAGAATACCCAGAAGGGATGGATAGGAAGAAGCTCAAGTACAAGTCGGCGTATTACCTTTTGCGCGACGGGAAACTTTACCGCAAGACCCTTTCGGGATTACTCGCCCGTTGCGTGGCGGAGGGGGAGGTGTCAAGGATTTTGGAAGAAGTTCACTCCGGGGAATGTGGGAGTCATTCGGGAGGTCGGACCCTGCAGGGAAGAATCATCAGGCAGGGCTACTTCTGGCCTACCATGGGGCACGATGCCTTAGAATTTGTCAAAAAATGCCATAAGTGTCAACTGTTTGCCCCCCTCCAACTGCAACCGGCTCAGCGACTCAGGAGTATCACGGCCCCTTGGCCTTTCGCTATTTGGGGGATGGACCTGGTAGGTCCCTTCCCACAGGCAAGCGGGCAGAGGAGATTCTTGCTGGTGATGATCGACTATTTCTCCAAGTGGATGGAGGTGAAGGCTTTGGCCAAGGTGACCTCGCAGATCATTCGAAATTTCGTATGGGGGGAGATCATCTGCAGGCATGGGATGCCCCATGCCATCGTCACCGACAACGGACCACAGTTCGCCAGCAATGAGTTCATTAAGTTCTGTGGAGAGCTCGGGATCGACCTCAGGTTCGCCTCTGTCCACCACCCAAGGAGCAACGGGCAGGTAGAGGCGGCCAACAAGATTATCGTGAACCTCCTGAAAAAGAAGATGGAAAATTTGAAGGGGAATTGGATGGAGCAACTCCCCTCGGTCCTCTGGGCCCTAAGGACTACCCCCAATACCGCCACGGGGGAGACGCCCTTCAAACTATCTCACGAAAGCGAGGCGGTGCTCCCCATTGAACTCGAGGTCCGTACTCCCAGGGTCGCTGAGGCAGAAGCTGGAAGGGAGGAGTGGAGAGTTGAGAATGAGGGAGAGCAACGGCTCTCTTTGGACTTGATAGAGGAAGTGCGCGACCTCTCCGCGGTCCGGCAGGAGGAAGTCAAGCGGAGAATGGCTAAGTATTTCGACAAGCATGTCCGGATCAAGCAGTTCGTGGAAGGCGACCTGGTTCTAAAGAAGGTAGATGCGGCGGGAAGATCGGCGGCCGTGGGCAAGCTCCATCCAAACTGGGAGGGGCCCTACATCGTGAAGGAGGCATTAAAATCGGGAGGATACCACCTCCAAAATATGGAAGGCGAGACTTTGAGCCGCACCTGGAGCGGCGACGACCTAAAACGCTTTTATCCCTGAATACTTGTACGTATCTCAGCTTTTTCCAAATGCAATGTATTTAACTCCTCCACAATAATCGTAACAATGACATGCAATGTGGCGGAACTTCCATTGAAGAGCGTCGAAAACACTCAGAAAATGTTCTAAGTCTTCTCGCTCTGGGGTTAGGTCTCGATTCTCCCGCTGTCAGGCTCCCTCCTAGCTGGCAGGGCCGGGGTCTCGATGGACGTCGTTATGACCCTGGAGCTGAGCCCAGAGGATGTTCAACACCCGCCCTCAGGCTCCCATCTAGCTGACTGGCATGGTGGTAGCACCCGGGAGAGGCAAATGTTCTAAGTCTTCTCGCTCTGGGGTTAGGTCTCGATTCTCCCGCTGGCAGGCTCCCTTCTAGCTGGCAGGGCCGGGGTCTCGATGGACGTCGTTATGACCCTGGAGCTGAGCCCGGAGGATGTTCAACACCCGCCCTCAGGCTCCCATCTAGCTGACTGACATGGTGGTAGCACCCGGGAGAGGCAAATGTTCTAAGTCTTCTCGCTCTGGGGTTAGGTCTCGATTCTCCCGCTGTCAGGCTCCCTCCTAGCTGGCAGGGCCGGGGTCTCGATGGACGTCGTTATGACCCTGGAGCTGAGCCCGGAGGATGTTCAACACCCACCCTCAGGCTCCCATCTAGCTGACTGGCATGGCGGTAGCACCCGGGAGAGGCAAATGTTCTAAGTCTTCTCGCTCTGGGGTTAGGTCTCGATTCTCCCGCGGTCAGGCTCCCTCCTAGCTGGCAGGGCCGGGGTCTCGATGGACGTCGTTATGACCCTGGAGCTGAGCCCGGAGGATGTTCAATACCCGCCCTCAGGCTCCCATCTAGCTGACTGGCATGGTGGTAGCACCCGGGAGAGGCAAATGTTCTAAGTCTTCTCGCTCTGGGGTTAGGTCTCGATTCTCCCGCGGTCAGGCTCCCTCCTAGCTGGCAGGGTCGGGGTCTCGATGGACGTTGTTATGACCCTGGAGCTGAGCCCGGAGGATGTTCAACACCCGCCCTCAGGCTCCCATCTAGCTGACTGACATGGTGGTAGCACCCGGGAGAGGCAAATGTTCTAAGTCTTCTTGCTCTGGGGTTAGGTCTCGATTCTCCCGCTGTCAGGCTCCCTCCTAGCTGGCAGGGCCGGGGTCTCGATGGACGTCGTTATGACCCTGGAGCTGAGCCCGGAGGATGTTCAACACCCGCCCTCAGGCTCCCATCTAGCTGACTGGCATGGTGGTAGCACCCGGGAGAGGCAAATGTTCTAAGTCTTCTCGCTCTGGGGTTAGGTCTCGATTCTCCCGCTGTCAGGCTCCCTCCTAGCTGGCAGGGCCGGGGTCTCGATGGACGTCGTTATGACCCTGGAGCTGAGCCCGGAGGATGTTCAACACTCGCCCTCAGGCTCCCATCTAGCTGACTGGCATGGTGGTAGCACCCGGGAGAGGCAAATGTTCTAAGTCTTCTCGCTCTGGGGTTAGGTCTCGATTCTCCCGCTGTCAGGCTCCCTCCTAGCTGGCAGGGCCGGGGTCTCGATGGACGTCGTTATGACCCTGGAGCTGAGCCCGGAGGATGTTCAACACCCGCCCTCAGGCTCCCATCTAGCTGACTGGCATGGTGGTAGCACCCGGAAGAGGCAAATGTTCTAAGTCTTCTCGCTCTGGGGTTAGGTCTCGATTCTCCCGCGGTCAGGCTCCCTCCTAGCTGGCGGGGCCGGGGTCTCGATGGACATCGTTATGACCCTGGAGCTGAGCCCGGAGGATGTTCAACACCCGCCCTCAGGCTCCCATCTAGCTGACTGGCATGGTGGTAGCACCCGGGAGAGGCAAATGTTCTAAGTCTTCTCGCTCTGGGGTTAGGTCTCGATTCTCCCGCTGTCAGGCTCCCTCCAAGCTGGCAGGGCCGGGGTCTCGATGGACGTCGTTATGACCCTGAAGCTGAGCCCGGAGGATGTTCAACACCCGCCCTCAGGCTCCCATCTAGCTGACTGGCATGGTGGTAGCACCCGGGAGAGGCAAATGTTCTAAGTCTTCTCGCTCTGGGGTTAGGTCTCGATTCTCCCGCGGTCAGGCTCCCTCCTAGCTGGCGGGGCCGGGGTCTCGATGGACGTCGTTATGACCCTGGAGCTGAGCCCGGAGGATGTTCAACACCCGCCCTCAGGCTCCCATCTAGCTGACTGGCATGGTGGTAGCACTCGGGAAAGGCAAATGTTCTAAGTCTTCTCGCTCCGGGGATGGGTCCCGATTCTCCCGTGCCAGGCCCCCTCCAAGTTGGCAGGGGCAGGGGTCACGATGGACGTCGTTACTGTCCGGGAGGTAGACCTGAAAGTTGACACATGACAAGCGTGTACGAGCAAACCCACCAGTTAGAAGGGCGAGCTCAAGGGGTCCTGTCCCCCTTGGTTTTTGTTACAAAGGGATTTTTGATCCCACCTCTGCTTGAGGGAAGGAAATACCCCCCAGGCGAGCCCGTTCTCGCAGGGGTTTGCTCGGCAGAGGGTATTTCTCGGTATGATAGGCGGGCATCGGCGGCAACCGTTCTCGCAAAGATCGCCCCGCGGGTAAGAAGAATGTCCGCGAGTCTGGTCGCCGCCCATGCTCAAGGCCTCTCGCCGAGCGCGAATCCTAACTCACGTGCATTCTAGCGCGGAAGGTAAAAAAGAGTTAGAATCAAAATTCCTTTCATTATGTTCGCAAAAGGGGGAAGGGCTCGCCCCGGCAAGATTACAGGAAAAGAGGGGGGATGATTACAAGAAGAGTAGAAAAAAGAAAAGGGGGGAATTCGGTCAGCTCTCGCCCTCCTCTCCCGAATGGTGATCCTCCTCGCCTCCGAGCGATCTTTCCTTGCCCTTCGCCCCATCAAAAAGGGAGCCGAAGCTCTCCTCCTTCTCGCTGGGCGGAGACGGCGGAAACAGGCTCGGCAGAAGATCTCAGACCGCCACCTCCTCGCAGCCCTCGGCCAGAATCCCCGATCCCTTCATGGCATTCAGGAGGCATTCGGCAGACTCGATCGAGTTGACTCGCAGCCGCTCCATAACCTCCCCCTCGCCGAAAACCTGGGGCCGTTTGTAGGGAAAAGGCGGCTCGGCACTGTCTGAGGGGAAGAGGGCCTCCGTCAGCTGGCGGACCTCGCCTTGGAGACAGCAGTTCTGCTCCTTTAACGACTCCACCTCGACCGCCGACCGAGCAGCAAAGGCCTCCTGCTCGCGCGAGCCGGCCTCCAGATCCGCGAGGCGGAGTCGCAGCAGGGCAGTCTCGCCCTCCAGCTCACTGGCACGAGCTTGCAGCACCTTGGCGGACTCGGCATCCTGAAAAGCAAGAGGGTCAAACTCTCTGAAAAATATTCTCCAAGTCAAAATAAGGGTTGGTCGACTCTTACCAGCCCGCCTGAAGCCTCGTCGAGTAAGCGCTCGGCAATGCCGAACCGCCGCTCCGCGTCAGCAGCTTTCTCCGCCGCCAGGTCGCGCTCCTGCTCGGCTTTGATCAGGAGTTGGCTGAGCTGGAAGCCGCGGCGGACCATCATATGGTGAAGTTCAAAGGCCCTCAGATGCGCCTGCAGGCCCTCGTGACCTATCTGCCGGGGGGTCAGGTTCTTGTAGGCATCGGCGCCCTCCCGGCCATAGAGGCCGAAGCCAAGGGCAAATGCGTGGCCCGTGGGAGGCCGGCGAGCTCCCCAGGAAGGAGCGCGAGTGGAGACGGAGACACGATGGGCTCCCTCATCCCAGAGCAGCATCGGCTCGCCGGCCGCATCCTTGCTCCTTCCCCCCTTCCCGAAGTGGGGGTGGTCCTTTGGAGCTCCCGAGCCACTGGGGGCAACCTCCTCGACGGAAGGAGGAGAGGGGGACCCACGCCTCTTATCGCGGGGGGATGATGTCTCCTTCAGTGGGCTCGCCGGGGCTTCGTCGGAAAAAACCTCCGGCGAGCTCATGAACCTGACGGGCGACGCGGGCTGCTGTGGAAGGCCTCGCGAGACCACCTTCGCCCTTTTAGGGGCCGAGGGGCGGTGGACCGAGCTCGGCCCCCCAAGCTCCAGCCGCCTCTTGCTGGAGGGCTTCCCCCTGACCTTCTCTTCCCGGCACGCCTCAGCCGCAGCCCGGGCCCGCTCGAGCGGGTCCGAAAACACTCCAGGGTCGGCGAAGGGAGGGTTCACCGGGATCAGTCGCTCCCCTGCAAAAAAGACTTAGCCAAAAAAATGAGGTTCCGATCGGTCAGGCCAAACGGCGAGCGGAAGGTGGGCGAGGCAAACCTTCACCGAGAAGGATAGGCGGCAGGGATTCGAGGCCGCGACGGAGGAAGGCGACCTCGAAGTCCTTGTACAGGAAAAACTTGTGGAGCTCGGCGTCATTACCAGACACTGACGGCGGCCGGTAAACCTCCTCGCTCTTCTGCAAGGGCGAGAAGGGGATATTGCCGAGGTCGCCCCGGATGAAGGCGATCTTCGACATCCAGTTGTGGTTTTTGTTGGCGACCTCGCGGATCTTTATGGATGTGCCGCCGAAGAAGGCGACCCCGTCGGCGTTGGCTTTGTAGGAGAAGAGCTTGCGGAAGACGGTTAGGTTGAACTCGATCCGCTCTCGGCGGAGGTAGCAGGCAAACCCCACTATCATGACGATAGCGTTGGGGTTGAGCTGCGCGGGCACAGCGCCATAGTACTTAAGTACCTGGCGGACCTCCGGCCAGAGCGGCAGGCGCAACCCCACCTCAAAGTGCGAGATGGGGAAGGCGAGCTCGTCCTCAAAGAACGAGTTAATAGCCTCATGCTCCGCCGGGAGGCGGGCCACAAAGCCGGCAGGGACGTAATCCGCCACAAACTCGGCGAGCTCGCTCGCCGTGGTGTTCCCCTCGAAGAAACAGTGGTCCGCGAAGTTCCGGGCGCACTTGGAGCGGCCCTCGGAGTCGGGGTTTCCTTTACCCATGCTCGCTGAGGAGACGAAGGCGCGCGAGCAGTAGGTAGGGAGGGCAAGGAAAGGAAGGAATGAGAGGGCAATAAAGGCGTAGCCGGGGGTAGGTGAGGATCCCTATTTATAGGAAAAGAAGGGGAAGCGAAACCAACCCGGCTCGCATACCCCGCTTCGCGCATCCCGTCTCATCGCTCTGTACTCGCCGACCTAGGCGAGCCTAGCTAAGGAATCTGAAAAGGCACGCACCACTCGAATAAGAAAAGACTTGCTCGCGCGATAAAATTTATACACTTTATTTAGCATTAAAAAGAAAATTGTCCAGAGCAAAGAAAAGCAGAAAAACGCGCGCGTAGACCAGGCGGCAATGGGGGCGAGTACCGGTCGGCTCGCAAGAGAGCCGTCCTCAATTACCCCGGTCTCGCCGGCCCGATGCCGCCAGCCGCTGCGCAAAAAGTTGCCGAAGCTGCCCCAGGTTCCTGTTCGCCGCTCGCAGGTTCTCGTCAATCTCGTCAAAAAGTATGGAGGAAGATGTCGCCGCGTATGCCGAGCTGATCCTCGCCTCGCCGGCAAGCTGCGCGCACTCGTCCTGCAGCCTGGAGTTGTCTTTCTTCAGCTCATGAAGCTCGCGCACTAGCTTCTTCAGGACCAGTTGGCTTCGCCTCGATCGTTCGGGGCTGTCCACCTCCGAGTCCAGAAAAACGTCCAAGGCACGCGGCGATGGAAGAGGTGAATAAACGGCCCGTTCGGCGGAGTTATCAGTCGCGGCTGGGTCCGGGAGGCCTGCACAGGAAAGTCGAGATAGCGAGTGGGAGTAGCGAGCGCCAGTTAGAATCAGACGCAAAACAAGGAGGTCAGGGGCATACCTTCAGTGTCCTGGGGAGAAGCAGGAGCGGATGTATGCTCGGCGTCCATCCCCGTAACCGCAGGAGCAGAGGAGGGATGTTGAGAGTGAAGGCGAGTCGGCGATACCGACCCCCGCGAGTCTGGCTCCACGATTTTGGTGACAGGGAGCGAGTCTCGCGGGCACGAGTCAGGGGAGGACTCGGGCTCCTTGGCGGGTAGACCCTCGACCCTTGGCGTGGAGACCTCGCCGCCTTGGTCCTGTTCGGCGGTAAGATCCACAAAGCGTTTGTCATGAGGGGCCAGGGCAGAACGGTTGGAAGAGTCGGAGCCATGGGCCAAAGTGTTCTTCAGGTCGGCAAAGATGTGCTCGGCCTCGGGAGGAAAGGTCCTCGCCCTCTTGGCCGAGCCAAATTCAGCAAAACGGCGGGCCGGGGCGCTCAGATCCATCAGGGCTGCGGCACGAAGGGCGGTCTCCCCGCGCGATTTCGCGAGACGTTCCATGACTTCTTTAGGGAGTGGCATCTCGGCAGGGCTTAAGTAAAGAGAGGGGGGCGGGGGTCAGTCGAGCAGGCAGGGCATGTATATATAGCCATCGGTGGGTCCTACCAAGAGATTCCTTTCAGCTCCTGTCGCACTCGCAGGATCCTAGGGGGTTGGATGTTTCTTTCCGAGTTTGTGCCAACCTCGCAAAGAACGGGGATTGTGTACAACCCCGTATCCAGCGAGTGAGCTAACAGGAGCCGATCCGGCCGGCCCAGACCGCCCCCGAGCCCCAGGCGAGTTCAGCAGGGTATGCCGAGCCCAGCACGCCGAGTACGGGCTCGGCAATCGTCGAGCCGAGCTCGAAGATCGTGGAGCTGAGCCCGACGAGAGGAAGTCGTCCGTTGTGGGCCCGGCCGAGTACATGCTCGTCTAGAACCACGGGGTCGGCGAGTACCAACACGACCGTCACCGGCGAGCAAGGGCTTCAGGCCCGACCTTCCCAGGCTCGAGGCGAGGCGAGTCCGGTCCGCGGCGCGAGTCAGGTCCGCGGCGCTGCGAGAGGTGAGTTCATCCGCCGCTCCTCACCTCGGCGCAGGGGGAGCCTTCTCGCGCCCGTACTCGCCGTCCCCACTCAGCGAGCTCTTCTCAGGACCGGCTCGTCCTTCAGTTGTGGGGTGTTTTTACAACATTACCCCCCTTGGATTGCCTACAGTCCTCGAAAACAGTGACGCCTGGTTATTTGCAGCCCGTCTATTCCTATAAATAGGACCCAAGGGGTACCTCAGAAGGCACGCTTCGGGATACCCGGTCTTCTAGCGCCTTCTGAGATACCTTAGCTTCAGCACTTGGCTAAGGAGGGGAAGCGCTCTAAGATCTTCCGGGTGTGTGGTGGGACCTCCGTGCTGAAGCCTTGGGTCTGTCCCCGGTCCCTCTCCCTTGTCCCTTGGGCTTGTGAGGAGAGAAGTAAGTGTGCGACCACCCCTTCCGCAAGGGTCGGACTCCACAGGGACCGATTTTTCGGTTTCAACATTTACATTGTGGAACTATTTATAGTGGGGGAGGACTAAATAGAATGAAACAACATTTAGCCATCAAATGCAAGAGAATCTCAAATGGATTTCAGAAAGAAAAAACAAGAGATTCAAGAGTCAAGAGAAAATATAAGTATATATGATGATCATATAATTGAGGAGGAGAAGGGATCTACTATTTCTATAACTCAATCTTATTGCACAAGATAAAGGTAAAAGGAAGATAGATGAGATGAAATTAATAATTATTTTGCTCCTAAAACATCATCAGGATCACAACCATCAATTAAAAGTATTTTGGAATCAAAGCAAGCTGTACATCGTGCTGATATGGTTGTGGCTAGATTGTTTTATGATAGTTGCATACCAATGAATGCCTTGAACTCAATTTATGCACAGAAGGTTATAGATGCAATTATTGCAATTGGCACTGGATATAAATTACCTACAAATTATATGATGAGAGTCAATGTATTAAGAGATTATAAGAAGAATGTAAACTATTAGTAGAAACTCACAAAAATAGTTGGAAGGAGAATAGATGCACAATTCTCTGTCACTTCTCATAACCTTAATTTTTCTTTCAAGCTGATTTTTTGTTTTAGCTTTGAATGTTTTAAATTGCTGGAAAGCCTCAAGATTTTTGTTCTAGATAGAATATTCACATATATCTGCTGAAATCATCTACAATCATAAGATAATATTGTTTTCCCCCTAGTGTAGGAGTGCTTGCAGGACCCAGAGATCTATATAGAGAAGATCTAGAGGTCCCGATGCCCTCCTGCTTAAGTTTTTTTGGAGAAGGTAGTCTGTGTGACTTGCTGCGAGCACAGGTATCACAATGAAACTTTATGTTTTCAAGTACTGGCAGCCCTTGAACTAGTTTTTCTTTTGTAGTTGTTGTAATGTGGTGGAGTTGATGTGCCCTGGCCTATGATGCCAAAGTGCGTTAGCATATGACTGAGAATTCTGATGGAATTCCAAAACAGATGAACTGGCAAGTTTTAAGTGTAGTATGTAGATGCTATTTTTGTTCATCTTGGCTGAATTTGTGACAATATTGACGCAGAGTGTATGCTATGACATCTATCATCATCAAATACTACTCTATAGCCCTTCCTTGTGAGCTGCCAGACACTTAAAAGGTTTTGAGTAAGTGTTTGGACAAACTGCACGTCCTTTATAAGTTTGTCTTCTCCTTTCTAAGTTCTAACAGCTATGGTTTCTCTACCTTCAATCTTTTCTTTCTTCCCAACTCCAAGTATCACCTCAGACTTATACTCTTCATCTAGTTTTACAAAAAGACTTTTGTTATTGACCATATGGCTAGAACATCCACTATCAATGAACCAAACTCCACTGTCCTCAGTGGGTGTGGAAGACTGACGGGTGAAGAGATATTCATGTCTTTGTTTCCGTGACTTTAGCCTCTTCTTTTGGTTTATACCAGCATTTACTCTTTGAATGATTTTGGTTTTTACAACTTTTGCAATGAAAGCAGTCCTTTGTCTCACGATTTTGTTTTTTACAAATGAGGCATTATCAATTTTGTTGGATTGGCAGTTTCTGCTTGTCTTTGTATTCTATTTTCTTGTTTTGAATCAGGTTTTTGAAGGTGGCCCCTTCAAACTTCTTTTTCCCTTCTATTTTAGTTTTTCTGAAGTTCATTTTAGTTTGGAAGAGCCTGTCTAAGGATTCTGAGTCTCCTGATAGTAAGTCTTCATGACATTGACAGGATCCTAATAGATCAGTAACAGTGAGTGTATCAAGATCATTGGCTTCTAGGATGGCTGAAACAATGTGCTTATGAGTTCTTGACAATGATCTTATTATCTTTTCCACTATTTGTTGCTTTTCAATGACTCCTCCCAGAGTCCTGATTTGATTAACAATGCTTGAAATTTTTCCAAAAACGGCTTGAATATTTTCTCCTTCTTTCATCATGATAGCATCAAAGTTTCTTCTTAAGACAGTAAGTTTGATTTTGATTGCCTTTTTGGTTCCTTTGTATTCATTCTCGAGCCTACTCCAGGCTTCATGAGCTGATCTTGATCCCGTAATCCTGGGAAATATGTTGGTGGCTACACCTTGCTGGTCTCTCATCTTCAATTCTTTGGTGAGTGGTGTTGTGCCTTCTACAGCTTTGCCAGAAAGCTTCATAGCTTCTTTGACAATCTCCCACAGGTCCTAGGAGTGTAGCAAAGTTTCCATTTTATCACTCCAGAATTCATAACATTCTCCATTGAAGATGGAAATCGAGGTGTGGCTGAATGAGGGTGGAGTGTAGGTAGATGATGGAGTCGTGAAGATTGATCTCTTGCTGATTGAACAGATACTTCAAACCTCAGAGTCTGATACCACTGATGAGAAAAATAAACCAAGGAAGAGTGGAGAAGAGTAGAGAGCGCGAGAAAGCACTTTTTGCAATTTTTACCTTTTTACTAAAAGCATACATACATGCCAGGGCGGAGAATCAATTTGGATTCATGTCAGGGCGGTTGACCATGGAAGCTATACATCTCTTCAGGAGACTCATTGACAACTATCGAGAAAGAAAACAAGATTTGCATATGTTGTTTATTGATCTTGAGAAGACTTATGATAGAATTCCAAGAGAGATCTCATGGAGAATCTTAGAAAAGAAAGGTGTAAATGTATCATATATTGACAAAATCAAAGATATGTATACAAATTTAGTGATAAGGGTGAGGACATTTGGAGGATTAACACAGGAATTCCCTATCACTGTTGGCTTGCATCAAGGTTCAACTTTAAGCCCTTATTTTTTTACCCTTATCTTAGATGAGCACACCAGACATATCCAACAAGCAATACCTTGGTGTTTATTGTTTGCAGATGATATCGTTTTGGTTGATGAGACGTGCGAGGGTGTAAACGCAAAACTTGAATCTTGGCGAGACACTTTAGAAAAGAAGGGTTTTAGGTTGAGTAGGGCAAAGACGGAGTATATGGAGCTTAAATTTAGCAGTCCAAGTAGAACGGATGAGTATGTTATTAAGTTGGGTGATCAAAATATTTCTCGTAGTGAGTATTTTATATATCATGGATCGATAGCTCAAAAATACAGAGGTATTGATAAAGATGTGACACATATAATCAAATGGTTGGTTGAAGTGGAGAGGCGCATCAAGGACCTTGTGTGATCGTAAAGTACCACTAAAACTTAAGGGCAAGTTTTACCGTACTGCAATTAGACCAGCGATGTCAATGGTTCTGAGTGTTGGGCAGTGAATTGTGTACATGAGCAAAAAATGGGAGTTGCGGAGATGAGAATGCTTAGGTGGATGTGTGGTCACATGAGATTGGATAAAATTAGGAATGAATGTATGAGGGATAAGACAGGAGTAGCACCAATTGCAGAGAAGATGTGGGAAGCTCGAATAAGATGGTTTGGACGCGTTCAAAGGAGACCATTAGAGACACATGTTAGGCGTTGTGAGAGTCTAGTCACTAGGCATATTAAACGAGGGATGAGTAGACCAATAAAGACTTGGAATGAAACTATAAAGAAAGACATGATGTACTTAAGACATTGGTGAGATTATGACAAAAGATAGGGCACAATGGCAATAAAGGATCCATATAGCCGACCCTACTATAGTGGGATAAAGCCTTGAGTGTTGTAGTTGTTTTCTAAAAGCGCGCGCGCGCGCGCACACACACACACACACACATATATCGATACACAGGAAGGTTCTTGATTACATTTTATAACTGAGATTACATTAGCTCTTAATACATACTTAATGTTTTTAACATAACATTGATTCTTAGATGCAGATTTACTATTCTTAGATGCAGATTTACTCCAACACACTGTGCCCTATCTTTAGTCATAATCTCACTAATGCCCAATATCGACTAAATATTTAGTATTAATTAATTACAATACTATATTCTTGTATAAAAGCATTCAAGGCAGCTTCCATGTGCGCTTTTGGCGGCTCCTCCGAGGTGATCCGCTAGGCTAGATGCCCATTAGTAGCAGAACTCCAGACAGATAAATATATTAATACTCACAAACTTAAGGAACATAGAGAATGTCAATATGTACTTAAAGGTGTGATTAATAGAGACTAGGGCAGTTGATAAGTAATACTTGCCAATTAAAAGACACCTCAGAAAAATAAAATTAAAAGAGTGTGATTCAGATAAGGTGTTCTTTAGAATGGAGAACCACATATAATGTATAGTCCAGAAAGAATAGAGATCTTAAAGAGATCAAAGAAGGTCACAAACAGGCAATGGATATGCAAATGATATAGGCGGTGACTAATAAAATCTACAGGCGGTGACTAACGATGGTTGCCGGTCTACAGATCTGGCAGAACACAAGGATAGTAGTGACCTTTATATACCCTAAACCCGTGGGACTATTCAAGCCAATGGCATACTGGGATGATCTGGTTTCGCGGAGAACCATCGAGTGCTAGATTCAGCTTTGTTTGTTTCGTCGTTTTTTCTCAATTTTCGGTGGGGGAAAAATGCCACCGATGAAAATACATGTTTGGTAAACCTCCATTCTCCATTCTCAACGCTCTGAAACACCTCTTTTTGGCCATCAACGCCAACACAGTCCCCTCCCTCCATTCCCACCGCTCTATTCTCATCGCTCTCATTCCCAATGCTCCAAAAAGCCACCGCCAAAACAAACAATGCCGAAGAGCAGCAAGTTGCTAGAGGAGGTAGTGGAGGGAGCCACAAGAGGAGGACACAAGCCATCGAGAAAAATTCAAATGTAGGATGCGGTAAATCTAACAAGTGAGTTAAGGCGTGATTACAAAGAACTCGCCAGAGATGCATATTCGAACAAAGTGTAGGAGCATATTCAAACAAAGTGTAGGAGCATCTTTGTGATGAAGGATTTCAACGTGAAATGGAGAAAAATGGAGTGGGTAAAGGCCGGTGAAGCAGGGGATAAATTAAAGTTAGGGAGGTCAAGTTTCGAAACGAAAAAATAGTTAGCATGAAATCTTACCCACCAACCAGGCGATCTAACATAGATTCTAACTAATGACGCACAATAAGGTAAATATGCAAGTAACACCAATGACAAAATAAGATAAATATGTTGATACTCCATGCAAACATAAGGGACGTGGAGTAAGTCAACATGATCTTAAAAGTATGAATAACAGAGATGATCTTGCATTTGATGAGTAAATCTAGCCGGTTACTAAGATGCAACACAGGTAAATAAATTTGGAAGAGTGAGGTTTAGAGGCGTTGTTAAGAATGGAAAGGCACAAATGAGGCATAATCTAGAAAGAACACAGATATTGACGAGTCCATAGTCACAGGTAGGCAATGGATTTGAGCCAATGATATAAATTGGTTTAGAACAATAAGATCTTCTGATGGTTTCGAGGAAAACCTTTGAGTACTAGATGCAGAGTAGATGTGCTAGAATTTATAGAGGGCGACCGATAAATTCCAATCCTCGTAATAATGAATAATATCATGGATTTGGTGATACTCAGAGAATGCGCAAGGAAGTCAACTGCCCAATGCACAAAGCATCTCTGCGTTGCGAGGGTCCGGGGAAGGGTCCCACCACAAAGGGTGAAATGCGTAGGGAAGTTGACTGCCGAATCGACAAATAGTTTGATCCACCTCTTCTTCAATCCGTTCCCCTAAGGCTGTCTTGTGATCTAACATAATATTCTCACTAATGACACGCACTAAGTTAAGTATACAAACAATACTATGATAAAATAAGATAAATACGTTGATACTCCCTGCAAATTTAAGGAAAGTACCATATGTCAATATGAGCTTAAAAGTGTATTAATAGAGATGATAGAGGAGCTTTACAGTTAAAAATATGCAGTACTGTAACAAGGTTGCAACCCATCCACCCCAACCCTTCTCCGCAACTGTTCTTAGCGCGGCGAGTTGTTGAAGCCGGGGATCGAACACCGGACCTCCTTGATAAGGAGTCCTTAACATGACTCCCATCACCGATTGAATTGCGGGTCAGTTGGTGAGGATGGATGAAATCTTTCACTCATCAAGGAGGTCTGCAGTTCGATCCCTGGCCTCAACAACCCACTGCATGAATAATGGGTGCGGAGAGGGCTTGGGATGTAGGGGCTGCGGACCCTGTTACGGTAGTAGGGACCTGGTGATGGTTGAGTCCTACCCGGTTGGGTAACACACAGAGGCGACTCCTAGCCCTACCGTAACAAATGTCCTAGACTTCAAGTATCTCCAGGACTTGCACCTAAAGCATCCTAAGAAATATTGTATAGTTGACAAAATTTGATCGTCGCAATCAACAAAATTTTATCCGGTGAAGTTCTTTTTTAAGACAAGCGGTAACATGTGTCGATGATACTAAATTCCCCATGTAATTAGAGAAAGGTGATACCTCGATCATGTATAAATCCCGAAAGCCCTCCATTTCATAGTCGCAATTGAATAGTATCATCACATTATATAAAATCATGTCACATAGTCACCATGTCATCACCCTAGTGAGGGAATCTTATCTTCACCCATGTTACACTCCCCATCGAGTAGGAGCAGGGGTAAATAAATGATATTCACATTGTCCAATTCTTATTTTGTTCCCAGTAGAAGTTTGGTAAATATGTTTGCAAGTTGATCCTCTGTGTTAGTGATGTTCCAGTCAATAATTTTATCACTCACAAAAATGACAGTCTATCTCAATGCGTTTTGTACATTTATGGAATAGGTTAAATGCAATGTGGACAGTGGCTACATTGTCACACAAGTGATCTATAAGATGTTCCACCTTCTGCCAAAGTTTCTTCAATACTTGTTTGACCCACATCAGTTCAAATGTGGTTTGGCTCGTTGCTCTATATTCTACCTCAACACTTGATTGGTGCAATCAAATGCTGCTTCTTACTCTTTCATGACACCAAATTCTTTCCCACAAACACATAGTACCATGTTGTGGACCATCTATCATACAGAGATCCTGTCTGGTCACTGTCAGCATCAGTAAACCTTCTACCTTCAAATATCCGTTGTTTCAATACATTAAACCAACTCCTAAAGTGCCCTTTAGATATCTCTGAATGCAAATAACAACCCCCATGTGTAATGTTCTAGGACTAGTCATGAACTGACTCACTACACTGACAAGAAACGAGAAGTAAGTTGGGAAAATAAGAAAAGATCATCCATGAATAAAATGATTCACATGCTATGTGCTTCTAGAGGGTGGCAATTCATTTGAAAGATCATCAAGGTATAAACCTTTAAAATATAAATATCTTCAAGAATATTCAAACTTTCGGTAACATCGTCCTTAACTTACATAGCCACCAAAGTAGAAATTATGTTAAGATATGAAAAAAAAATTTAAATAGACAATCAAAAGTACCTCTAGGTCTGGTAGGTTTTTGAATAATGCTGCTTCCATTATTTTTGGATATTTAAGCTTATAATTTCAAGCAAATCATATCATCATAAATAGCAAACTGAAATAGTATTGAACATCATTATGTAACATAATTAAAGACTTATCTAGCCCCATATTTTATATGGCCGTGAATGTAGTACAGATTCTAATTTCACAATCAATAATCAAAGTAGTCATAAAATTCACACAATTTCCACCATCTATACTCTATAGGGTGAGATGCTAATGAGAGATGCTCTCTCTCTCTTACTCATCTATTATTGTTAGTATTGATGAACATCAGGTAGTTTCAAAAGTCAGATTGATTTGTTTTACATATCCAAAGGAATATGGTATTATTTAGATTTGAGATACAGACTTTTGTGGGTGCAAGCGCATGTAATTAATTAAACCCCCACACATAGCCACATAGGGAGAGAACATTATATATTAAGTACCTTGTGTGAACTCAAGATGAATCCATTAATAGCACATTTGTATGGTTGAACGAGCGATAGGGGAAAAATCATATGATTTTATCAAGTTCTCATGTGACGCATGACAAATCTATAGGCGGCGGATAAATCGGTGACCTAACCCTACATGTTATGCAAAGCCGACAGTTAAATCACAATTAAATAATAAATAATACCATCCCACGCAGTTAGTTCAAGACAAGACAAAATAATTCACTAGTGCAAAGCAAGCTTAGGTTTTTCTCCGCATGGAGGGTCAAAGATAAAACGCGTGGCGAATAAACCCTACAAATCACAATATTTATCCAAACATACAACAACCACACAAGAGATCCAAAACAAGTATACGATCCAATCCAATATAAAATGCTGAAAATAATAATACAGTACAACGAAATCTCACCAAATAGTGGACTGACCAAGACACTGAAGAATCCGGAGCCGTAGATGCGTGTACAACGATCCGACGTGGAACCGGTGGCGTGGAAAACGATGTAGTTGGCTGTCTTCGGTGGTGGAAGGTGGAATCAGACCGGAAATGGATAGATCCGACCACATATGGATAGATCCGGGCGACAGATGGATGGATCCGATGTTTCGTAGCGGATCCGGGCTATGGAGTGGAGTGCAGGAGGAGGGAATGATGGATCGGGGCTGATACGTATCCGGTACCGGTACGTACCCGATACTCGACGGATACACCTATGTGGACACACTTGGACTTACCACATCATTTTGCATATTGTGATAGGAGTCTCTTTTTCTAGAGTAAACAAAAGTTGGCTCTATGCTAGGAAGTGTTGGCACGTCCAATTAAGTAGTGTGTTTGTATCAAGTATG
The DNA here is from genome assembly GCA_039513925.1 of Platanthera zijinensis. Lineage (NCBI taxonomy): Eukaryota > Viridiplantae > Streptophyta > Magnoliopsida > Asparagales > Orchidaceae > Platanthera > Platanthera zijinensis. The sequence continues at coordinate 5,906,666 of CM077093.1, forward strand.
TTCCTAGTACTGGTATGCTTTTGTTACAAGTACGTGTATTGAACGTGTTGAAACGACGCAAGTTATTAACAGAAAGGCTAACTTGTCTCTAGACTAACCGGAGGTTAAAGATGTTGATCTCCAACAATGAAGTTGATCTCCAACAATAAAGAAGAAGAAGAAAAAGACTGATGTGTAGACTTAAGTTTAATTTTATCTCTTTTGGTTAAACATATAAGATGTTAAATTTTGTAATATTTATGAATGCTTAATGTTTGAAAACTTCATGTTATTTAGCATTGATTTGTGGACGTGTACTTCAAGTTATGATTTATGTTTGATGTTTCGATGTATTGAGAACTATTTATTGCACTTGTAATTTATATAAATTATATTTGTTATAACGTATCATGTCGTACCCGCATCCTTGTTTTTTAAATTTTGGCATACCGCCGTACCGGATATGTATCGTACCCGATACTCGTACCCGTACTGGTGCTTCCTAGGCTGGAACAAGGAGTGGTGGGGGGTTTAAAATAGGTGGCGGCTGCAGAAATGGAAAAGGGAGGCCATCTGTGGTTAGGGGGAAAGAGGAGTGGTTGGCATAGGGGTTTTGTTGCTATGGGGAGGCGGACAGCAAAGGGGGTAGCCCGGTGGCTAGCTTGCTGGGACTTGTTGAGGCTGGTAATGAACAGGGAGAAAATAAACTATAGAGATTGAATATTAAATGTCATTATTCAACAGTAGTATTGAAAAAAAAATGAACAGGTATTGAAATGGAGAGATTTGGGGGACTTCGGAAGGTGCGACAAGGGGTTTTGGAGGGGGAGAATGAGGCCTAGGATTAGGGCAAACCTTGTGGAGGAAGATACAAACCTCGGAGTCGTCACCTAGGGTTCCACGGAGTCGGCATCGTGGCGGGATCGCGAGAATCCGGGAATGATTTCTCCAAATTCTGCAATCCCCTAAACCAGCCCACTACAAGTATAAAACAAACGCTAGAGCATACCACATTCGCCGGCTATGATTGGACAGAGATGGGGCCACTCAAAATACAATAAAATAAATAAAAAATTTATTAAGTAATATATCAAATCGATTTGCAATGCGAATCCGAACACATTTGCGGAGTCTGATAGTCGATCCGGGCACACAATGTATGAAAAGTCGTCAATTGGCCCCAAATGGGCCCAAAACTCGTCCTCCACTGTAGGTCCTCGTCTCTGCTCCGCATCATCATGCCTTTATCATCATGGGTTGACCAATTAATCCATCACGCTAAAGTTGGAGCATAATATCACAACTCTTAGAGAATTTAATTGGCAGGCATGGGATGCCTCTTACCAGATGCCCAAGAAAATAGATCATATGAAACTTGGATTTTGCATTTAAACAGATTTTGTTTTAGAGTTGTCATCCATATCAAACATTTGACTTTAAGGCTATTATCGAGAACCAATGTGATCCTGATAGGAAGGAGGAGAAGAGAAAGAGATCTAAGACAGCTAGAGAAAATTAGGGTTGAGAGAGGGAAGGGGGAATACCTGAATATTACTTGCATGTCATTCAAAGAGGGGGTCCGGTATACTTATACCTGGACCTAGGGCCGGCCGGCCCCAATGGGGGCTGAACCCACTTGGTTCAGCCCCCCTTGGGCCGAGTCTTACGAAGAGGGGGCTGAACCAATTGGTTCAGCCCCGTTGTCGCCTCGGTCACGCCTGTGTCGCCGCCTGTATTGCCGGCCAAACAATCGGGCCTCGTCCGGGGGAGTAACATTCTCCTCCCCATCAAAAACCAGCTTGTCCTCAAGGTGGTAATCGGGGTAAAGCTCCCGAAACTCTAGCAAATCCACTCAGGTGTTGTGCTCTGCAGCCAGATCCTTCCACGTGACCAGTAACTCAGGACAGTACGACGCGCCTCGACGCTTCCACTTGATCAACAGTACGTCGTCAGGAATCGGGCGCAGCTCGCCCCCGCTAGTAGCTTCTGGCAAACAAGGGCTGACCTGGACAGTGTCGCCAATCTTCCGCTTCAACAAGGAGACGTGAAAAGTTGGATGTATCCTGGACCCTTCGGGCAACGCCAACGTATAAGCAACTGATCTCACCCGTCGGGTGATCCGAAATGGACCATAATAACGGGGTGCCAACTTCTGGTTCGTCCGTTGTGCAACGGATAACTGCCGATAGGGGCGGAGCTTGAGAAAAGCCTCGTCCCCCACCTGAAATTCCCGCTCTGTGCGATGTCTGTCCGCCTGGGCCTTCATACGATCCTGTGCCGTCCGAAGATTCTCGCGCAAGGTAGCGAGTGTTCGGTCACGATCACGGAGTGCCCGGTCAACTGCTACCACTATCGTACCACCCGGCTCATAACTGCTTAGAGAAGGAGGCGGATGCCCGTAGACCACCTCAAAGGGAGTTAGCTTGCTGGCTGAATGATAGGAAGTGTTGAAGTAGCATTCAGCCCAATGCAACCAACTCGTCCAAGTGCGCGGCTCGTCCATGACGAAGCATCGGAGGTATGTCTCTATGCCCCGATTCAATACCTCAGTCTGGCCGTCTGTCTGCGGATGGTGAGCCGTGCTGAAGCGCGGGGTGGTCCCTTGTAAACGAAAGAGCTCCCTCCAAAAGTTGTCAACGAAGGTGGGATCGCGATCCGAGATGATCGCCCAAGGGATGTCATGAAGCCGAACAATCTCGCAAGCGAAAAGAGCAGCAACAGACTCACCGGTATAGGGATGGCTCAGGGCGAGGAAATGTCCGTATTTGGACAACTTATCAACCACCACCAAAATGACCATATTGCCCTTAGACTGAGGCAAGCCATCAATGAAATCCATGGACACTGTATCCCAAATCTGGTGCGGAATCTCCAAGAGCGTAAGTAGCCCAGCTGGGGAGGTGGTCTCGTACTTCTGCCGCTGGCACACGTCACACTGCTGAACAAATAATTGGATATCCCGTCGCATCCCCTTCCAAAACACATTGGCCCGTACCCGCTGAAGGGTGCGGAGAACACCGGCGTGGCCGCCCGTCGGGGACGAGTGGAATTCATGCATCATGACCGTCCGCCAAGCCGACTGGGAGGGTATGACCACCCGACCCCGATAGTATAGCCGGTCATTCTGTAGATGATAGCCTGGAGCTGCCTCACGTGCCTGTCGTAGATCCTGCACAATAGCCTGCAACTCGGGGTCTCGCTGGACCTCCTCCTGAATCTCATCAATAGCATCCAGCTGGGGCGTAGAAATTTGGGCTAGAGCGCCCCCCCAACAAGCGAGACAAGGCATTAGCAACCCGAGTGCCCTTCCCTTGCCGGTAAACAATCTCGTAGTCGTATCCCAAAAGTTTGGTGACCCACTTCTGTTGAAGAGGGGAGGAAACCCGCTGTTCCAAGAAGTGCTTCAAGCTCTGATGATCTGTCCGAATCTTGAAATGACGTCCCAGCAGGTACGGTCGTCAGAGGGCAACGACATGGATGACGGCCAACATCTCTTTTTCATAGGCCGATAATCCCAACGTCCTTGGAGCCAATGCCTTGTTGTAAAAGGCAATCGGCCGCCCCCCCTGCATCAACACGGCACCCAATCCCACTCCGGAGGCGTCCGTCTCCACGACGAACTCCTTGTTGTCGGGAGTGCTAAGACTGGAGTCGTCGTCACGGCCCGCTTGAGTGCCTGAAAAGCTGCCTCAGCCTCATCTTGACAAGAAAAAGCGTCCTTCTGTAACAGTTGTGTCAACGGCCTGACAATCTTCCCGTAATCACGCACGAACCGCCGGTAGTAGCCGGTGAGGCCCAAGAAGCCCCGCAGATCCCGAAGGGTCTGGGGCCGCAGCCAAGAGACCATGCTCTCAATCTTCCGAGGATCCGCCTTCACCCCTACAGCCGAGACCAAGTGCCTCAGATACTCCACTTCCTCTTGACCAAACGAACACTTTGATCTCTTAGCATACAACTGGTGCTTGCGTAAAATGGAGAATACCTGGGCAACATGGCGCAAGTGGTCCTCCCAAGTAGCACTGTAAATAAGGATATCATCGAAGAAGATGAGCACGAAGTGACGAAGAAGGTCCCTGAAGATCTCGTTCATATTCTCCTGGAAGGTGGACGGTCCACCCGTCAACCCGTTGTCCATCACCAAAAATTCATAATGACCGTCATGAGTCCTGAATGCTGTCTTGTGGACGTCTTCCTCCTTTATGAGGATCTGGTAATATCCGGACCGTAAATCAAGCTTGGTGAACCGTGTCACCCCATGTAGCTCGTCCAACAGCTCCTCAATCAATGGGATCGGGAATTTATCCTTCAGTGTGGCACTGTTCAGGGCACGGTAATCAACACAAAACCGCCAAGACCCATCCTTTTTCTTGACGAGAATGATCGGAGCCGAGAAGGAGCTCGTGCTGGGCCGTATGATGCCCGCATCGAGCATCTCCCGAACGCTGCGCTCAATCTCGGCCTTCTGCATGTGCGGGTACCGGTAGGATCGGATATTGGGAGGCTCCGTCCCTGTCTTGAGTACAATCTGATGATCCCAAAACCGTGAAGGCAGAAATGTACGTGGCTCCTGGAAAATGTAAGTGTACTGCTCCACCAGAGCCTGCATCTGCATAGGCACCTCAACTGACCCCGCCTCATCCGTCCTCACCCTCAAAAGTACCACAATCAAGCTTCCCGCCTCCTCGAGCTGCTGGAGCCTGCGGAGAGAAATTTCCTTGACTGGCGAAGAGGTGAGATCCATCAAACAGAACTGTTTCCCACTATGCAAGAACTCCATTGTCATCTGGTCCCAATCAAAGGTGACCCTCCGCAACTGCTGCAGCCACTGAACTCCCAGCACCATGTCCGGACCCCGAATGGGTAAAAGATAGACATTTTTGCGTCCGACGTACCCCTGCATCCGAACCTCCACTCCCTTCAGTACACCCTGGCACTGCAATTTACTGTCATCGGCCACCATGACCTGGAAGGCAGCCCCAGTGTCAATCAAATGCCCAGCCTTCTGTCCCACATCCGGATGGATGAAATTGTGTGTACTCCCGCTGTCCACCAGAATGGTCACTCTCTCCTGTCGGACCCGCCCCGCAAGCCGCATAGTGAGGGGAGGGGGGTTACACCCCTCTATAGCATGCAGAGAGACCCCGAGCTCGGTCAGGTCCAAGTCGCATCCGAAATCCAGCTCCTCTGGGCTCAACTCGTCATCTGCCTCCTGTTGTAACATAAAGACCTGGACCTTCTGGCATTTGTGTCCCGCCGTAAACTTCTCATCACAATTGAAACAGAGTCCTTTTTCCTTCCGTGCTTGTAACTCACTCCAGGACAGCCGCGTCACTGTCGGTCGTCCGCCCACTGGCGGATCCTTCCTAGTCGTGGCCGGCGTAGGCCTCACTGTATTGCGGGTCCGCTGCCTGTTAAACCGTTCCTCCTGAATGCGTGCCAAGCTGATCGCGTGGTTCAGGCTACGGGGCATGTAGGTCTGCGCCTCATCACGTAAGTGCTCCTTCAGTCTCGACACAAAACAACTGAGGAGTGTCCTCTCCTCCCAGTGTACCCTGTTCGCCAACCTCTCGAAGTCGGCTCTGTACTCCATCACGAAACCCTTCTGACGAAGTTTTTGTAAGAGAGCCTCAAAATCCACAAACTCCAAAGGCCCGAATCGAGCAGTGAAGTCGTCAACAAACTCCACCCATGGCACATAATTTCGTCCCCGTAGAAACAACTGCGTTCACTGGAAAGCGTCATCCTCCAAGTGGAAGGATGTCAGTTGCATCCACTGCTCTTCCAACACCTCTTGATAGCTAAAGAATAACTCAGCTTTTTGCACCCATTCCAACGCATCCCCACCGCTGTAACGAGGGAAATTCATCCGTGTCAACTTCGGAGGCATGTACGGCCGATGACCAACCTGCCCACGCCAGCCCGCATCTTGTCTTCTGGGTTCATCACGTTCAATAGGCATGCCCGGGAACTGTCGAAATTGTCCCCCCACCGGAGCACCTTGTCGAAATTCTCCCCACTGCATGGCTCTTCCATTAGGGCGAGGCAACAAGCCATTTCCAGCCCCGGAACCAGAGGCGCCACCACCGCTTGCCGAGCCCGCCAATTACTCCTGCGGCGGATCCGGCTGGAGCACCCCAACCGGTCCCCGACCCGCCTGCACCGCCGAAACCGCCGAGAGCAGCGCCCCCCGATCCGAGATCACCGACCCTAGCGGAGCCCCCTGCGGTTGATCCCGGCGGACCGTACCAGCCGCCGCCTGTTCCGCCGGTTCGATCCCCCCATCCGCCAAGTCCGACGAAGTCGCCAGCCGTCGTGCCTCCCAATCCCGGATCCGCAACCCTAGCCGACCCCTCCAAGGCCCCCCTTCCTCCGTTTGCAACATTCCGTTGCAAATCGGGCCTTGAAATTGAAGATCCACCCGGTTCCTCCTCCGCCACAGCCTTCCCCTTCAAATTTTGCGCCAATAACGCCATGATTTCCTCCAAGCACCCATCAATCCGTTCTTCCAATCTTTGAGTCGATGTTTTCACATTTTCTTCGATGGCGGCCACCGAATCGGTCAACCCCGCCAAGTTCTCTTCTAGATTTTCCAAACGGCCGGTCTCCTCTTGCGAACGCGTAGCAACCATGATGGAGGAAAGAATCCTCTAATACCAAATGATAGGAAGAAGGAGGAGAAGAGAAAAAGATCTAAGACGGCTAGAGAAAATTAGGGTTGAGAGAGGAGGGAAGAGGGAATACTTGAATATTACTTGCATGCCATCTAAAGAGGGGGTCCGGTATACTTATACCCGGACCCAGGGCCGACCGGCCGGCCCCAATGGGGGTTGAACCCACTTGGTTCAGCCCCCCTTGGGCTGAGTCTTATGAAGAGGGGGCTGAACCAATTTGTTCAGCCCCGTTGTTGCCTCTGTCACGCCTCTGCCGCCGTCTGTATTGCCGGCCAAACAACCGGGCCTCGTCCGGGGGCGTAACAGATCCAAACATGCATACTCTTTTTTTAAGATGTGATTAAGTATGTGAATGGTCCTAAGTAAGCAAGGTTTGACTTAGAACTAGCTTACTTCAAAGGTACCTCTCACATGGCGTAGAGGTGAAGTTGATCTGGACACTAGAATAATTTGATCTGAGTTAAGGTCACATTGTATTTGAGAAAATCCTAATCTATACTGGGCATTTGACTAAAAGATATCGGGAAGACTAATGACTTCGTAATCAGCTGGGTTGCCTTGAAGAGGATCCTTGGTATAAAGATCACACAGAGGTTAGATTAACTCAACTCAAACTGATGCCCTTAATGATGAGATGTGATTGGATGATTTAAGAAATCTTAGCATAGGCTGTAGGGATTATAGTAAAGAAGAACCTACCCAAAACTTGGGGTTTGTAGTCTTCAAATTCGGAAGAGATGACCTAGAGAGTAGTTCGCGGCGTGAGAGGTAACTCGGCTTAGATTTACTATCGATGAGATTTATGACCTCTGAGGAAGGAATAATATTTGATTTGATGGACTTATTAGCAAAGATAGCTATCAAGCACCTATGTATACACAAAGGAGACATGTTTTAACCCGCAGCTCCGAAACTTTGGATGGACAAAAAAGATACGAAATTGTATGAGACGGAACGTGGGAGCGAGCATACAAGAGAAGAATCAAACATAATGTATACCCGTTGGAGAAAGAGCAAGGGGCTTAGGCCCAATTTTGTACTTACTGCGCTTTTATTTGAAATCTATTTTGTTTGCACTTTTGATTTGTGAAAGGTGTTATTTGCAAAGACTTCTATTTTGTCGTACTATGTAAGACTATAAAGGAATGAAAGGCAAGCAAGTTGAAAATCATTTAGTTTCTCTAACACTAATTTACTTGAGAAGGCTCATTTAAGGCTCTTGCACACCGTTTAACTTTTTTCTCGGGTAAGTGTTTCGGCCTTTAGACTGCTACAATAGGTCGACATGCCTCACCATTGAGAATTATTGAGGGTCAGGTGGTAAGAAGTTCCATTCTCCTACCTTCGACTCCTCTCTTACCTGGAAAGTGACTCGATCCTTTGCCGGGACACACAACAAAAGTATTGTTTTATTTTTTATCGGATTGGTTATCAATACACAAAACTTTCGGAAGAGTACTCGTTCACTTTCAAAATCACTATGACCGTATGACAAAAACAAATTGTGCAAGATGCCATTAAACTTGTAAAAGGACAACTGATGTAGGGTCTTATCTTTCATTAATCCCTAGACGTGAGTTGACTTGGATCATATATGAGCGTTGCCACCTTGCTTGGGGGTTTATGGCAGAGCCCTGACTTACAAATATAGTGAACATTTACTTTTTGGAAAATACAATAAGGGCAATTTCTGCAAAAAATTGCTTCTGCAGAAAATTTTTTAGTGTTATAAGTGAAAGTCAAGCTCTAATTTAGTTCTTAGACATCTCATCATCCAAAAGAATCATAAGGAGAGGAGACTTCATCTCATCAACCAGGAATCACGTTGACTTGCAAGTACACAATTTGTTGCGTTCTTAGTAATTAAAGGCGCAAGGCACACCAAGGCGCAAAAGGGTCCTGGAGCCTAGGCGTAAGGCTCAAGGCACAGGCACGCGTCTGAAGAAGGCAAGGCACAACCACATTCATTTTAAATAATCAACATCAAACATCATTTCAGCTTTTCGATCAAATTCTCCATCTAGTCTACTAATTAATCATTCATTAATATCGTTTATATCTCTTAAAAAATAAAATCAACGTGGTCACTTACATCAAATCTAAGTCTAAACACACAATTATCTTTCACAAACACTAAATCAGTAAAAAATTATTGAGTTCTTACCGAACACGCAAATAAGGTGCACGGGGGCGCAAACCTCTGAGCCTGATGAGCCTTGAGCCTTAGGCGCGCCTTTAATAACATAGGTTGCGTTCAGAATTTAAATGAGTTTTTGGCAGGAGTCAATGCTAGTAATTTTAAGATTTGCTAAAGGGCAGTTAAGTCTTTTGGTTTTGTTTAGTATAAATAAAGAGTGGGAGTTAACTGCAGGTATGCAAAATATTAATTGTGTCTTTTGGTTTTGAGCTCTAGCTCTGGTGAGGCAGTTGCGTTGTGATTTGTTCAGGGAAATTCCCTTAAGATTGCTTATGATCTTCCATTCCCTTGTTACTCCCTGTTATTCTCCATAATACAATTGTGAGTTTGGATTTGGATATATTTTTTGGGGATTGACTCTTGATAACTTGTGTGATTTACAATGGATGTTCTACACCTATTTTTCTTGGACTGCTTTAGTCGTAACATTGATATCAGAGCTGTAGATCTGGGCAAATTAGTTATGGAAGTTTCAGATAGAATGCGATTTCAGGATCATTCAATGGAGGTGGAACAGCTTCTGTGAATCAAGAAGTTATGGCAACGAATATTCAGGCGATGCAAGATCAGCACAGTAGAACCCTAGAAGAGGTGCGGGATTTACTTGCCAGCTTCCGTGCGAGCCGCTCTATAGATCAACTCGGCAGTAGCGGATTAGTGAAGATTAGTCCCTCTTCTGCAGCTGCTAATCAACCCTCCACACATTCTCCATGCATTGAGTTCCCGCATTGTCATGGCGAGGGGGTTCTGGAATGGATCAATAAAAGTGAACAATTCTTTGACATTGATGGTACACCAGATGATTTGAAGGCGGAGGTCGATGTCATTCATCTTGAGGGAAGGGCCTTGTTCTGGCACCAGACTTACATGAAATTGCGGTTGACTAGGCGGTGGACGACTTGGGGGGGGGGGGGATTTTCTAAGGCGGTTCTGAACCGCTTTAGGTCAATCTTGTTTGATGACTTCATGAGTGAATTAAAGAACCTCCGACAGAAAACTCGTGTTTAATCATATTTGGATGAATTTGACATTCTCCTTCAACGGGTTCTCATCCCTGAGGAACATGCGGTTAGCTTCTAATTGGCCGAACTTTAGGAGGAGATTGAATTTGCGGTGAGGATGTTTCAGCCTAAAACTCTTTAGGAGGTCTTTCATTTGACGAGGATTCAGGAGAACATTTTTTGATTCAGCGCCGAAAGAGTCACCACAGTTTGGGGGAAGGAACTTTTCATTCCTCCAAATTAATGACATCTAGCAGATCTGACCAATCCAAAGCGTTGGTGGTAGCACGTAGTAACAATGCTTTAACCAGGAGGGAGGAAGTCATTTAACTACAGGTGAGATGGATGAGAAGAGGAGTCATAACCTTTGTTTTTGGTGCAATGAAAAATGGGCACTAGGTCATAAATGTTTAGAACGTAAACAATCTAATGCTCTAGAGTTGTTGTCTGGTGGGAGAAAGATGACGTAATTAACAAGGAAACGGTAGAAGATCCGCTTATGATTGATGATCCAAATCAAGAGCAGGAGAATCCTCAAGTGTCTGTACATGCCTTAACAGGCGCTACCCACTTCTATACTATGAAAGTAACCGTGTCTTATAACAATCAGCCAATCTGCGTGTTGATCAACTCCGGCAACACGTATTTTTTTGGATGTTAAGCAAAACGTCTCCAATGTAAGCTTGCATTTATTCTTCCTTTTCAAGTGACTATTGCGGACGACAAGAGCATTTTAAGTGGACATAAGGTAGTGGGTTTCAGATGGAGGATGCAGGGGTATTCTTTCAATCGGATATGCTGGTCCTACCCTTGGGTGCTTGTGGGGTTGTTCTGGGAGTGCAATGGTTGATGACATTGGGTGTAGTTTAGTGGGACTTTAGTAACTTGAAAGTCAGGGGAAGAAAGACTGGACAAATCAATATGATGGTAGTTTGCTATGTTCGTGAGCCACCAGTACAAGTGGAAGAAGGGGGGCTGTCAAATGCTGGAAGCAGTTTGTATTGAGAGTTCTGATGTTGAGGGCACCGATGGAGGGAAACTTGCTGATCTCCTTGATGAATTCAAGGAACTGTTTAAGGAACCTCAAGAGTTGCCTCCCATACGTGGGCATGAGCATTATATCCACCTTAAGGATGAAAAAGTGATTATTAATCTAAGGCCTTACAGATATCCACCCCTACAACAATCTAAAATTGAGAGGATTGTTAAGGAGGTGTTGGGTGCTCGTATAATTCAAAATAGTCACAGTCATTTTGCCTCCCCAGTAGTCTTGGTGAAGAAAAAATGATGGCACATGGAAGATGTGCATAGATTACAGGAAGATCAACGCCATACCATCAAAGATAGATATCCAATTCCGATTATTGAAGAATTAATCGATGAATTGCATGGGCATCCGTTTTTTCCAAGCTAGACTTGAGGTCTAGCTGCCACCAAGTAAGGATGGCAGACAAGGATGTGCATAAGACAGCTTTAGGACTCGCCAAGACCATTACGAGTTCTTGGTTATGCCTTAAAGCTCCGTCAACATTCCAGGGACTAATGAATCGCCTTTTCTGGGAGTATTTAAGAAAGTTCATTTTTAAATTTTTTTTTATGATATCTTGATCTTCAGCGGGACACAGGAGGGAACATGTTGACCACCTTCAAATGATGTTCGGAATTTTGGAAGCTCAGAAGCTTTTCCTTAAGCTTTTGGAGTGGAAGAAGTACATTACAAGGGACACATCCTATCTGCTCGTGGAGTTGCAACAGACCCCGCTAAGAAACAAAGTATGGTGGATTGTCCCATCCCTCAAACACTCGAACAGCTACAGGTTTTTTTTGGGTTTAACAAGTTATTATAGTTGGTTTATAAGGAATTATAGGGTGATTGACAAACCTTTAACAGATTTATTAAAGCACAAGACCTTATGCTGGAATGAAGTGGTGCAGGAGTCCTTCTCACAGCTTAAGCAAGCCGTATCTTCATCTCTTATTTTACAATTACCGGATTTCTTTACATTGTTTGTCATAGAAACAGATGCTTCAGAAGTGGGGGTGGAGGTTGTACTAATGCAGAATGGGCATCCTCTTGCATTTTTAGTAAATCTTTGGGTCCAAGGAACTTCCAGCTCTCAATTTATGAGAAGGAGTTTTGTCCATTGTTTTGATTGTCCAACATTGGAAGAATTATTTAATGGGCAATAAGTTTGTAATTAAAACAGATCACTAAACTCTGAAATAGGTTATAGAATAGAAATTGACTACTCCCAATCAACAAAAGTTCTTCTCTAAGCTGATGGGGTTTGATTACTCCATACACTACCAGAAAGGGAAAGAGAATTGGTGTGTGGATGCTTTATCACGCAGGGCAAAACTAACAGGTGGAAATGAAGACGGGTGTGGTGTTAGTCTCTAATGTTTTGAAGGAAGTGAAGGATAGTTGGAGCCAAGATCTCCAGTTAAAGGAGTTGATCTCTGCTAAGGAAGCTAATGCTTCAGTTAGACTCAAATATCAGTGATCATTCAAGAATTACGACGACTTATCATCGTCTTAAGAAGTTATTCTACTGGAAGAACATGAAACTGGATGTCCATTCCTATATCTAGCAATGTGTGGTCTGCCAAAGGTGTAAGGCAAATAATCAACACCCAATGAGTTTATTATAGCATTTTCTGATTCCTTCCAAGATTTGGCAGAATGTGACCATGGCCTTTATTGATGGGTTGCCTAGAGTGGTGGGAAAACTACCATCATGGTGGTAGTTGATCACCTGAGTAAGCAAACACATTTTGCGACCATCTCTCACCCTTAAACTATTGAGAGTGTGGCACAAGTATTCCTGGGTTCGGTGTTTCGTTTGCATAGACTGCCAACTTCAATAATCAGTGATCGAGAAGCAGTGTTTGTGATCCAATTCTGGCATGAGTTATTCAGAGTGTTGTCTGTTCAAATTAAATTGTCTACATCTTACCATGTGCAAACCAACGGACAATGGGAGGTGGTGAAACGTTGCTTAGAAGGGTACCTCTATTGTATGTGTTTTGAAAGGCCCCGTAGTTGGGCAATGTGGCTACCGTTGGCAGAATGGTGGTATGATACCATGTTTCAGAGTGCAAGCGGGATGAAACCTTTTGAGGTACTTTATGGTCAAGAATCAGCTCTACATTACCCTTGTGTTACAGATTCTAGTATGATGGAGGAGGTCAACAAGTCCCTGTGTTCTTGGGAGAGAGTAATTGCTCTTCTGAAGTTTAATTTGTCTCAAGCACAAAACAGGATGCGGGTTTCGGACAATGGCAAGCGTCGTGAAAGATACCTGGACGTAGGTATCTAGGCTTATGTGCGTTTGCAAACTTATAAACAGATTAGCATGCGCAATCATGGATACCATAAGCTCTCTCCACATTTTTTGGTCCGTTTGAAGTATTGGAGCGAATTGGAGAAGTGGCGTATCGCTTGAAGTTGCCGAAGATGGCAAAAATTCATCATACGTTCCACATTTCCCAGCTGCGAGAACATAAAGGTGCTCCTCTGATTCAAAGCTTTCTGTTACCCTTGGCAGTGAATTCAGAAGGAAATTCAATGTTGGAAGTAGGAACCGGTTGCAGTTTTTGAGCAACAGGTAGCTCCTGAATAGGGGAAGGTCATTATTCAATTGCTGATTCAATGGGCAAACAATTCTCCAGAATAGGTGACCTGGGAGGATCTAGGAATGATTAAAAAATTCTATCCAGGCTTCCTTCCTTAACGAGAAAGAAGTATCGATCGGGGAAGGTGTTGTGTGCAGAATTTAAATGAGTTGTAGGCGGGAGGCAACGCTGGTAGTTCTAACATTTGATAAAGGGCATTTAAGTCTTTTGGTGTATTTTGTTTAGTATAAATAAAGGGCATGAGTTATGTGCAAGTATGCGAAATATTAATTGTCTTTTGGTTCTGAGCTCTAGCACTGGTGAGTTAATTGTGCTGCGATCTGCTCGGGGAAATTCCCTTAGGATTGCTTGTGTTCTTCCATTCCCTTGTTACTTCCTGTTATTTTTCATAATACAACTGTGGATTTGGATGTGGATATATTGTTTTGGGGATTGACTCTCGATAACTTGTGTGATCTGCAATTAGATTTTCTTCATTTGTTTTTCTTGAACTAGACATTCTTCGTGTCAAATTTTCATTCACATTCTCGTTTCAGTTCTTGACCAACCCACCCAGAAGCTAAGAAGAGCAACTAAAGCATCAAACTTCCTTAAGCCGCGAGAAGCAAAGGATACAGGAACCAACTATCCTTATGACTTCGTATTAGTCATGCTTCGTTTAAAGAAAGTCCTAAACCCTAAATTAAGTAAAACTTATTAGGGTTCCCGCATCTGCAACACAGAACAAAATCAAACATGGGAATTACAAATGATTCTACAAATTCAGCACAGCGTTCATGGGAAGAAGAAAAGCATGGATGATCCTACGTATTTAGCACAGAATGCAGCAAATGATTCCGTGAAAGAACGCCTAAAATTAAAACGAAACAAAAGATTGTGATTCACGCAAGCTACAAACAGAAAACAACATCAATCAATCAATCAATCGCGAGAAGAAGAGGAGTCGCAGTTTAGCACGGTAGGGAATATGACGACACACAGGATTGAACATGGCCGGAAACCAGATAGTGGAAGATTTTCCTTACCTCCTCTACTCTTCTTCGCAGTTACCGCTCTCGGCGTCGCAAACAGAAATTTCCCTCCCAGCTCACCCTTTTGAGACGATTTTTCGTCGGGGGAAATCGACGAGGAATTTTTGAACCGCAGGGTTTGGTAGGAGTTGGTGGGCCCCGGAATCCCTTGCATGAGAGATAATTTGGCAAGTACATGCACATATTTTTTGTGTGGCTGTCGTATGATCTTGATTTTAACAGTATAGATTTGTTTGGACCATGGTGTGATCATTTTTCAATACCACTGTATTAGAATTATGGGTTGCGTGGGCCTTCGCATTCTCAGTGTCCATTGATGGAGATGGTGAAGGCGATGGGCATGGATACAATCTGAACATACCTTTATCGAGTGGAGCAGGGGACGAAGGTATGAGTATGCGTTGAATCAATTGGTTGTTTCAGCTTTCACCGAAATAGTAGCCATGATCGTATGGTGAAGGCGATGAGTACGTGTATGCGTTAGGCGTGCACAAAAATACCGGTCTTGTTGGGACCGGCCCGGTTAGGAACGGCTAAGGACCGGTCCCGGGGGGGGCCCAAGGGGTCCCTTTTTTTCATCAAAAGCCCGGTCCCGGACCGGGACCGGTAAAAGACCGCTCTTTGATAAAAGACTGATCATTTCAGCTTGAACGCAATATTGTTGAGGTTGCAGGTGATCTTTAATGTCTTGGATTGCTTCTTCTCCTCATCATTGAACGAGGTATTTTACACTGGAGAAATTTGAAAGTTAAAGACAGGTCTCTTACACTTGGGCATAATGTGGAGGTAGATGAAAAAAGATCGGTCCGAGACCGGTTCGAATCAGTTCTCCGGTCCCAGCCGGTCCTCCTCAAGAGGAGAAAACTAGTCCCGGACCAGGACCGGTTTGAGGGGAATCGATCCAGGACTGGCAGGCTAAAAGACCGGTCTTTTAAAAGATCGATTCCGGACCGGACCGGCAATCCTCATGTGCACGACTAGCATTGCGAGTATAGGATTTGTCCAATGAGTCTCACAGGGCGTTACAAGAAGACACCTGATCACCACGAGAGATAAATTCACAATTAAGTTCTGGAATCGGACGGCTATGGTAAATTTGACTTCTACTCATTTAAATAAAGTATAATTTTTATTAAAATGTATGTTAAAATAAGATGCATAGAATTATTCATATTAATCTATTTATATAGCAGTTTTATAATTAGGAAGGTTTTCCCCTAATTTGATTTTCCAATAATAATATTTTTCATAAATAATCATGTTTACTTATTTAAAAGCATCATAACAAGTCAATATATAATTTATATTTTATTTAAAACTTAATATCTCTCAAATTTGAATTCTCATCTTCAGTACTTTCAAAAGAATGATTACAATAATAATTTTAAATTAAACAAAATCAAATTTTCATTTTTTAATAACCTCCGTTCTTTATCTTCACCTCAACTAATTTTGACATACATTTTTTATATTAAGAATGGTTTTTATTATTTCAAACATAATATTAAATAGGAATGTTTATTATATGGTCGGAGATTTATATAATTCGATGCAGATCCTAATTTATATTTGATCATGCGGCTTTTAATCAACAACGTAGATTTATTTGAACCGTACTATTGTCATTTTTTGATATGGCCGTAATCGAGAAATACTGTCGTATTTTGCGGTGAATGATCAACGTTGTTAATTAAAAGGCACGTGATCAACTCCTACGGCCAAATTTGCTTGTGCACCTTAGAAAATAGGTATGTACGCGTATCTTAGAGAGGCGCGCGAATAGATCCTACCGTATATTTGATCACATGGCTTTTAATTAACAACACAGATTTGTTTGGACCGTACTACAGTCATTTTTTGATATGATCCTTTTGTAGAAATACGACCTTATTTTACGGGAAATGATCTTGTGTCGTTAATTAAAGTCATGTGCTCAACTCCTACAGCCAAATCTGTCTGTGCACCTTAAAAAATAGATATGCATAGAGTATACGTATCAAAAACGGACACTTGTTTGAGAGACCACTCAAATTCGCTTGACGCAATATCATTCACATCGCATGAGAGCTTAGAGGTATTTGAGTTCTTAAATAAAAAACTATGTTAATAAGAATGGACCATTAATTCAAAAGTAATGAAATAATTTTATAATTTTCACTCATTTAGTAGAGAATTAATATATCTAACATTTAATTGATTTAAATAATCTAAAGAATATAAAAATTAGAGTTTATTATATAATAAAGGTTTTATAAGAAGCCTTAGCCTCATCGTGGGAAAATATTTTGGTGCGTCAGAAGCTCACAATTCTACTTGTCATGATTAATTTTATGTACTAGCTCACAAAATATTTCGGTGCTTGGGCGCGTGGGCGAAAATGCTTGTGGTCGTGCAAAAAGTGCTGGCCAGGTAGAAAATGTGCGTGCCCGCCCGGGCAGAATGTGTGCGCAGGCAAAATACGCACGTCTTGACGTCTGGGAAGAATGTGCGCGGTCGGGCAGAATATGCGCTCGGGTAGAATACAAGCTAGCGGGCGGAATACGCACATCCAAAGATAAAAGGCGGACCCAGGTGAAAAAACATGCACAGACGAAAAACGCATGCCCGAGCGAAATGCGAACGTTTGGGCAAAATACACGCACCCGAGCGAAATACGCGCGCATGGGCGAAAAAAACACGCTCGGTCGAAAAAAGAGTGATGTGGCGAAAAAAGCACGCCCGGAAGAAAAAAAAATGCTCTCATACGAAAAATACTTGTCCGTGCGAAAAACGTTTGCTTATGCGAAAAATGCTCAATCGGGCGAAGATATGCGCACCGAGTGAAAAATGCACGTCCAGGCGAAAAATCACAAGTGAAGGCAAAAAGCACACACAGACGAAAAAATGTGCGCCCCCGAAAAAATGCGCATCCTGAAGAAAAATGCGCACCCGGACGAAAAAACGCACTAATGAAAAAAAAATGCGCGTACGAAAAATGCTCCTTTTTGGGGAATTTTTTTGGAACGTGGAACATATGATGCCACCATACGCAGTGGTGCACATAAAGACCCCGGTCCCGATCCGGGACCGGTCCTTTGGGACACCGGTCCCGGACTGGTCCTGCCCAAATCGGTCCCGGTCCGGGACCGGTTTTTCTTTTGAAAACCGGGACAGACTGGGACCAGAAGGACCGGTCCTAACCGGTTCCAGACCGGGACCGATTTTTTAATTAAAATTTTTTATATATTATTAAATTAAATAATAACATGTATTAACATTAAATTAAGTATATTTTTTATATATTAATTTATTATTTCGTTTTTAATAATTTAAATAAATAATAACATCTAATAATTTGAAAATTGAAATGAAAAATTGAAAAGTAAATAAAATTTTTTATTAAATTTGAAATAAAACTACAAAGTCAAAATATAAAATACAAATTATAAATTCAAAATACAAATTTGAAATTACAAACATTATCATTAAAATTGAAATTATAATACAAAATACAAATTCAAAATCTGGAGTTGAGCCTTGGACTCGTCTTCAACTCCAGCGTCGCTTTTGAGTTTGAACTCGTCTTCAACTTAAACGTCATTATTCTGCGGCGCTCCCCAGATTTAAGTTATTAAGCTCGTCTTCAACTTCAGACTCATTGTCTTTAATTGACGAGACGGGTTGTCTCCTCCTCAAAGCGTCCAAATGGTCCTTGTAGCAAATGCAAATCTCCAAAGATTCTTCGGTCAAACGGCTCCTTCGTTCGTTCAGAATCCTGCCACTCAAAGAAAACGCATATTCCGAAACTACTGTACTAGCTTGGATGGTTAGTAAATCACGGGCCATTAAGGCCAAAATAGGATAATTATTAGATTTAATTTTCCACCATTTTAAAATATCAAAATTTTCAATTTCGTTCGCGGTCATAAAATCTTGAAACTGTGTTTTGCTATATAAACCTAATTCGTTTAAAGAATTCGAAGTTCGTTGTTTTTTCTTCGAAGCTAATTCTAAAAATCTATTTTTTTAAATATCTTTTGTTCGAGGGGCGGTGGATTCCTCGCGAGGTCGTAATCCATATAGTTGATCGTAATAATTATATAGGCGAGTAAAATCAAAATTAAATTTTGAAACATTAACGTTTTGAAAATCACTAGAAGATTCGTTTAACTCTAAATTTTGATTAATTTCCTCTATAAAATTTTCAACCCCGTCTACACTCATTAAAGGGTTTAAAGCCGCAACACAAGAAAACATAGGTGGCAAATGCGTATAATATTTTAAAAACTTTGCCTCCATTATTAATATTAACGGACGCCACATTGGGTTAATTTTATAAGTTTTAAACGTTTCAGTAATTAATAAAAATTCAATAACAAGCGAGCTAGTAGGATAATAAACTCCAGATAAAGTAGTTGTTGCCCGATAAAAACTTTCTAATAAATTTACTTAATCTTCGATTACGGCTCAATCAGACGCATCTAAATCATGTGCTTCTTCTACACTATTATAAAATTTTATCAATAACGATTTTTGTGACAAAGCCCGTTTTAACATTTTGTACGTGAAATTTCATCGTACCGGCATATCATACGATGGACCCAAAAATTTTTTCCCCTGTGCTATAACAGAGTTTTTGAAATCATGTTTTCGTCGTTTTGAACTATAAATAACTCGTAACATAGTACATATTTTAATAATATAATTTTTCATAAAAGTTAAACTATCTTGCACAATTAAATTAAGAACGTGACATACGCAACGTGTATGAAAAAAAATACCATCTAACATAGGTTCCAGATCATTAATCAAATATTTAATAGCCATATTATTATTCGAGGCGTTATCAAACGAAATACTTAAAATTTTATCTTTTATTTTAAAATCTCTAATACACTTAATAATCACCTGATAAATTATTTTACCGGTGTGCAGATATTCAAAACCTTCAAAACAAATTATACGTTTATTTAATTCCCAACTATCGGGATCGACCCAGTGACAAGTTATGCAAATATAAGAAAGTCCGTCAACTAAACCGCTAGTCCAAACGTCGCTCGTTAAACTAACTCGACCGTCGAATGTTTCAAAATAATTTTGTAAATATAATTTCGATTGCAGGTAAGCTTGTAAAGCATCACGTCGAGCTGTAGTACGACTTACCTGTTGATATTTTGGTTGGAGTGCTTCGTGTATGTAAGACGTCATCTCGTCATTGTCGTACTGGTTGAACGAAAGTCCGCTTTTGATGACATTCTCCATCTGACGCTCCCGTTGCCGAGCTTGGTCATACGTCCAAATGTGCCTGATTGTCGAAATTTGAGCTTGGTTGGCCTCCGACGGGGCTTGTTTGGAAAGACACGATTTGTTGTGTCGGGCGAGCGTTGTGTTGCTACTGTTAGCGGTCATAAGCTTCGCGCAAAGTTTGCACTTCGCCTTAATTTCGCCGTCGACCCGCACTTTATCGAAGTTTTCCCAGACCGACGCTTTATCTCGGTGCTCAACGATCTCATGATCGACGGACGCTGAGGAGGACGCCGGTATGGAGGAGGAAGCCATTTAATTGTTAATACGAATATGAGTGAGAGAGAGATAGTGAGAGATAGGGATTAAAAGAGGAAAATGAGGGAGAGGGGAGGATTTATAAGAATTAAATTAAAAAAAAACAATTTTTATTAATTAAAAAAAATTTAATTCTTTTATAAAAGAGCCGTTAACGGCTCTTTCCGGTCCCGACCGGTCCTGAAATCAGTCCCGGTCCGAGACCGGTTTTTACCCTAAAATAGGGGACCGCCAAGGACCTCTGGACCGGTCCGGGACCGGACCGGTCCTAACTGGGACCGGTCCCTGTCCGGTCCCGACCGGTCCGGTCCGGACCGGTCCGGTCCGGTCCCGACCGGTCTTAATGTGCACGTCTGACCATACATTAATAAATAGCTGGCCCCACTCTTATTTTTGACCTTTCCTCCCGCTCTCGTCCTCTCTATTTTCGCGCTAACGCTTCACGAAACTATTCGAAAGACCTAACTATCACTCCTCTCGTCGGAAATCCAAGTGCTCTCCCATCTTCACGCTAATATCGACACGTGCTCCACACACACATTTTCACACGGGCAAGGGCACTATCGTTGCGATTGCGCTGGGTAACATAGGAGGCCTTGCCCTTGACTTCGATCTGCGGTATAGCTTAGCATCGTAAACCCCGGTGCCCAGTGTTTATGAACGGCATGAGAGCAAGGCCGATGAGCAGACGATCAAACCTCCACTATTTGATCTGCAGTATAATTTAGCATCTAAACCCTCGTGACCGGTGTTCTGCCACATCTCAATTTCATTGTGCTCAGGAGAGTTCGCGAGCGGAGGGAACGTCGCCGCGTTGGGGCACTGTCGAGGCAAGGGCACTGTCGTAGAGGCATGTGGGCTCCCTATGAACTGTCAATTGACTGCGCATCTGAGAGCGAGCGAGTTTGGACGAAAGTACTGTCGCTGGTCTGGTACTGTCGATGCGGAGAGCCTCAAGCACGGGAATAACTCATGCGAAGATGCTCGTATATATAAATATTGAATAGAATATAGATATATACAGATAAAGTGATATATCAAAAAAAACATTTAATTAATTAGCGAGCAATTATCTATGAGCCTAAAGCAATTTAATAATTACTTATTAAATCGCTTAAGTCATAATTTTTAATTCCTCCTCCTCCGCCACCTCCGCCACCTCCGCCACCTCCGCCACCTCCGCCACCTGCAGTGCCCCAATTCTCCTCCTCGGCCACCTCATCATCTTCCTTCACCTCCACCTACACAGTGCCCCAATCCTTCTTTTCCACCACAGGCCTGCAGCACCCGCCACCTCCTCCTCCGCAGAGCCCACGTCCTCCTCCGCCACCTCCAACGCACACGTCCTCCGCCGCCTGAAATGCCCACCCCCGCGCGCCCCGAAATTTTATTAATTAAAACGGCGAGAAGAATTAAGCGGAGGGGCAGCTTTGAAAAACCAATCCTGTGACCGACGTTCTCCATCCCCGCGGGTTCAGTGATAGATATATACATAGATATATATGCGTGTATCAGCCTGATACAAGTTTTACAAAAACCACAATAAGGTTGCAAAGGATGAGAGGAACTCTGAGAAACTGGGTAGCATAGATGAGCCCAATGAGCTGCCCCGTGAGTGAGTTAGCTCTCCCCCTTCCTCCTCGCACCACCGAGGGTTCAGTGAAGCTCCATCCCCGCGGACCCAGAAATCGATCCTCGTTCAGTATTGCGAGCGAATTTGCGATAAGCAGAAATCCCTCCAGCAGCGTCCATAATCCCATTGCCTAAGCGCCTTTTTTTAGTCTAACCCTGCTTTAAAACAAACATTGCATTTCAGAACGCAGCCAGCTTCCAGATGCCTAATTATGAGCTATTTATTACTTGGATGATTATTATTTTTAACTACTACGCCTACAGAATACAAAGAATTGGCATATGCCTTTTAACATGACTTGTTGGCCAATGATAGTGAGTTGAGTGTCCTTGTTCTACGAGTGCAGCACTGCCGCCCAACAAGACCCATTACCATAGTTAGCTTCATTTCTTGAATTAAAAGATCTCTATGCCGACGCAAACAATTGTATTACAACATGCAATCCTAGGTGAAGTGCATGAGATAATTTTATTACACACATGAACACTATATGAACGCACTTGCAAAAGCCGACGGCTAAATCAAAACATAACAATAAAGAATTAAATCACACACATATATTTTAAGCAAGACAAAACAATTCTTTAGGCAAGCGGATTTAGGCTTTCCTCCTTGTGGATGGCCAAGGCAAAGCGCGAGACGAATGCTTCCCTCATGCAGATCACAAGTACATCTAGAACGAAATTCCACAATGCTATTTATCCACACAAACAAGAAATCACAACACCATATTTCAATATTGAAAACATAGATTCATACGAAAAATAAATACACACAAAGTACGGGATACATGGACGTGGCACGGTAGAGACGTTCCAGGGAGGAGTTCGGTGGCGAAGATGGGGGCTGAGGCTTCCAAGTGGAGGAAACACGGGCTCCTGAAAGGCAGGCAGGGGGCAGCAACGATGCTTGGCGGCTGAAGGGGAGCAGGAAACTGGGCGGTTTTTGCTGCAACGGGGGTGCGGGCTGTTGAAAGGTACGTGGCAGTGGCGGATCAAGAAATTTTGTAATGGGCACAATTTTAAAAAAATAAAATAAAATAGCAAGTCCATCTTAAATTGTTGACATTTTAAATTCATACAAAATTGCATTCGATTGAACAGAACTACCCTTACTTCAAAAGAGAGTCAAGAAATCCAATCTTGTAGTTTCCGTTGCTATTAGTAGTTTTCTTTACATAAGCACTTGTTGCACCAATATCATATTAAAAGAGTAATTAAAACATTGTTCATCACAGAAAATCTCAACAATTACTAGCTGAATTAAAACAAAAACAATCCACAGAAAGTGAGTACCGCCTGCTTGAAGGCTTGAAGAAATGGAAATGATACAGTGGAAAACAATAAATAAATAAATAAATACACCTTAGCCGGCAACCAATCAGGGATCAGTGCAGTAAGGAAGAACAAAAGGAGATGAGGAAGAAGAATGTGAAGAGGAAAAACAAAAGTAGAGTAGCCCGTATCAACAGATTTCAGATTTCCTAATCAAAACTGGATGTGGGACGAACAGATTTCCCAATAAACAGAGTTTTTACAAGTATGAATCAAATCGCAAAAACAACGAGAAATCCGCTGTTACCGTGCCGGGATCGGGGGGCTTCGTGGCGAGTGGATCTGGATCTGGCATCGCTGTCGATCAAAGAGATCGAGAGCGCCGTTGCCTGTCAAGCAAGCCGATCGAGAACCGCGATCATTGTCAAAGGGGATCTTGAACCTAGGGTTTTAGCGAGAGCAAGAGGAGGGGACGATCGCTCATCATCGCTGAACTGTGGTTCCATCCCGTGGAGGCGTGTATTTGTTTTAATTTTAATTGGGTGGCAAAATAGTAAATAACATAAAAACTCAAAAAAATTGGGGGGGGGGGGGGGGGGGGGGGCACGTGTCCCTGTGGCCCACTATAGAGCCGTCCATGGTAGGCGGCAGAAAGGGTGTTGGGCAGCTGTAGGGGAGCAGAAAACTGAACGGTTTTGGCCATGGCGGGGCGGTTTGGAGCGGGTAGCAAGGTGTGCGGCAGTTGATGGAGAGGCTGCTGTTTTGGAGCGGCTAGAGGGGGCGGCTGGGGCTTGGGAGGGGAAAGATGAAGGTTATGGATAGGGGAATACACTTGTGATGTGGGGAACCACCTAAAAGTCATCACTTATGGCCTGACGGAGTCGTCACCGTAAGACACAAGATTCTGGGAATGAATTTCTCCGAAATCTACAATGGTCACGGCGGCTTCCCGTACCTTCTTATTTATAATAATAAAACATGACTTATGGAAACCACCTTAGACGACAACGATTAACCATACACGATGGTTGTCTGATCTCACTAAAAAAATAAAACAAATAAAAAGAGCAGCCAGGTGCACAAAGCATCCCCGGGCACCGAGGTTCCGGGGAAGGGTAAAACCACAATGGTGAAATGTAGGAAGACCTTATACCCTACATTTTTGTTAGAAGCTTCTTTCGGGACTTGAACCCGTGACCTCAAGATCACACGGCGACACCTTAACCGGTGCGCCAAGGCTCCCCTTTTTTATAAATAAATAAAACAAACACATGAATTCTATCGAAACGTCGATCCGAACGCATCACAAAATCAGATCGTCGATCCGAAGACGTCATATATGGCAGGTGGTCAATCGGCCCAGAACGGAACCAAAACTCATACTCCATAGCGGGTCTGCGTCGTCGATCCCTATCACAAACTACTTGGTTATAGTTCAGACTACTTCTCATAATTGATAAAAAGTATTATTAGGAAATCACTGTTAAATTTTATTATTGTTTTTATTTGTTTTCAAAATCACTCTATTCGATCTGTTCGGATTTAAAGAAAAGGTTAAACTAGCATTTGCAGGTATTAGATTAGTCACTTCTCTGTGAGAACGATCTTTACTTTCATTATATTACTTAATCCAACACGTGCACTTGTCTATATCTATTTTACCCGTATCAAATTTTTGGCGTCGTTGACGGGGATCGAACCCGGGTCACCCGCATGACAGGCGGGAATACTAACCATTATACTACATGTTTTTGGCGCCGTTTATGGGGAGGTGCAAACTAATTTAGTTTCTTCTTGCAATATTTGTAACCCTGAGTATTTGGAACTCAAGTTTAGTTAATTTAGTTTCTTCTTGCCCGTGTGAGTATCTGGAGAGGGCGTCAATAGAAAGAAGTTCTGCCACTCGCATATTGTATCATTTTTGTTTTGTTCAATTTTGCTTGTTTTAATTTTAATTAGTCATTTTAATTTTATTTATTCCTAATTTATTTGAAAATTTTACAAAGTAGGTTTATCCATTTAAATTGCTTGTGTGTGTAGTTGACCCTGCAAAGATTAATATCTATTTGGTGAATTCTCTCCCTCGTAGCATCATGTATTCAAATTTATATTCTCGGTGCCGGTGGTGAGGGAAATATGACCATAGTATTGATGATTGTTATACAGGTTATAGGGCATAGGGCTCACCCTATGGAGCACCAACATTCTATGAAACTTCATATGACACGACCACTTCTTATAATTATGCTCCCCACAACAAAGATCATCCCCGCATTTCAGCCCGGCCCCTCAAAAATCGAAAGGAAATGAGAAACAATGTCTATTTTGTCGTAGCACCGACCACACATTGAAAGATTGTGCGGCATTTCAACGCCAGATGGAGAGGGAAGACGAACCGGGTATTCATATTGTCTCATCATCTTCTCATTTCGGTGTCCTTCAGACTCTGATAATATATACGTAGTACCACCTTGTCTACGGGGGACTGCTCTGGATATTCCCATCAGAATCTCTTCTTATTGGTGAGATGACATGGTGGAGTTTCCTCTCCCTACACATTCGTCAACTCTTTTGGATTCACCCCTGGAGGAACCAACCCACATATTCTCTTATGAAGCTATCACCATCGTTTCATCGTTCTCTTGCATGGGTTTTCTACACCTTCTATTGATTCTGGCAAAAATATTATGCAGGGTGATGATTTGGAGCCCGAGCCTGCGCCAAAGTGGGATGAGGATGTTTTTCTTCTCGATGGGGAGTATGACTACTTGGAGCACAATGACGCACCAAAGTGGGATGAGGAGGAAATCCTTTCCAATGAGGAGTTTTGCACTCCTTCATTGGACGAGGAGGTCCAACTCACCACCGAGGCACTTGAGCTCTCAGATTCCCCTCGCTACGATTCTTATGACACAGACAGTGACAAGTTGGTGAACCTGCTGGGAGTGAGACCGGGACTACTCCCCCGATTACATATTCTTTATGTCTTTCCTCTGTTTTATTTCTTAATCCCCATTCATTGTCTGCGCCTGTGCATGCTGATTTGTCACAGGTACTCAAGGAGGACATGAAACACTCTGCTCAAGTAAATGAGAAGAGCAAGGATAAATATTGCCCTCTCCTCCTGTATCTACCCTGAGGGCAATGATACCTTGTTAGGCAAGGATATATATTTTGATCAAATTAGCGAGGAGCAAACCTCCTCCTCTTCTTACATCCTATTTTTTTTACCTGTGAAATTCAGGTATTATCATTCAGGCAAAAGAGTAACTGTTATGTCGCCGTATCGGTACCCGCTATCACATGAATATTAGTGTTGGTGCAAAATTTGTCACCTAAGTTCTACCACGCACAACACTCGGGGGAGTTCGGCGGGGAGGGCAAAAACTGCAACCGACAAATTACTAGCCCTGCGGACGGTTAGGCGAACAGAAAAGAACACAGAAAAAGGAGGTGTCGCTGAAAGCGGCGAACACTAGATTTGACCCGTCGCAGCAAATGCCTTTCTTGCGACGGGCCTCGCGATTGATCAAAAGAAGGTTAAAGGGGGTGCTGGCAAACACTAGTGAATACCAAAAACAAAAAAAAGAGAGACAGAGTTGACGAGAGTCAAACTTAGTATCCGCACCTACGACCGGGCAGGTTCTGGCATAAGTTTGTTGCCCCAGTTTGTGCGACCTTATCCCCTATTTATACTGAAGGGTAGACCGTCTAAATGGTTACTGAAGCGCTGAGCATCTAATGTCCTTCTTAATGCAACATTAAATGTGTAGCCGCCCGAGGTACATTAAGAGTCGGGCGGCGGGCAGTTGAGAGAAGAAGTCACATATACAGTTGCTGGATTGGAGAGCTCGCGGGAACCTTTGATGGAGAATCCGCAGCGACCTCGTCGGCTGTCCGCGAGCAAACTCTCCTGGGAAATTCACATTCTGTCGATCACCGACAACTGTATCCGCAATCTCTTGATGGGTGTCTGTGAATGCTTGGAGTGACCACCCTCATGATGCTATCCCTTCGACACGGGATTTGTGTTCACATAATTCCCGCACTTTTTTTAGTCTGCAAGAACTCTGAAAAAGTACAATGGTAACCGCAAATATCGCGCCCCGTGATTCACATTGCTTCAGAGTTTATAAATAGTACTAGCCATCTGGACAGAACTGCCTTCTGAAACTCTAAGATGTTTCCGCGAACTCCCTGAACGATGTCAAGCTTGAACGCCACCGTCCTTGCCTGACTGGGGATCACAGGCGGTAACGCAAAGAAGACTACTCCCTTGCGGTCGAACAGGATGTTAAAAGGCTCGCCGAGCAGCTCTAAGAAATCGTAAGCTCCTCTGCAGAAGAAACCGCTGCCATTGGGCGGGCAGGTTCCGACCATAAGCGAGGTCGACGATCAAGTGAGGAGATTTCCCAACATTGAAGGTGGTCTAGTGTCGGATGCCGAGAGGAAACCTCCCACAAACACTTCCCAGAAGCCAAAAGAAACGAAGGTGCAGAAAGTCCGCGTTAAGAAGACGGCCTTAAATGAGCCCCGTGCGGATATAGTTCAAAAACCAGAGAAGGCGGTGTCAAAATTGGCTGAGGAGAAGCATGTCCGGGTAGACCCAGATCCTTTCCGCCAACAAATCCTAAAAGATGAAACCACCAAAGAGAAACATCTGCCAACGGAAATCCATTCGCAAGTGGACTCTGTGGGGGGTGTTCAGTCGGAAGAGGTCGTCGTGGACCAGAACTTTGACAACATCGAATATGAAAAAGAGTTTGGAAATCTAGAGAGTACCTTAAGCGGGAACTCCAAAGGGAAGGCGATTGAGACCGCAAGCACCCGCCAACGATCGTGGACCAGCCCCCGGAGCCGACAAGGAAAAGGAAGAGGAGCGATGATGATCCAGAGGCGGACTTTCGCCGAACACGGGTGGAGGAGCTCACAGAGGGTACACCTAGGGCTGTTAACAAATAGTATAGTTCGTGAATAATTCGAGAATCGATTCGTGAAGATTCGATAAATATTCGTAATTTTTGAATTCGAATCCAAATTCGGATTCGAATAATTTTCAAATCCGAATCTGAATAAGTTTATCTCTATTCGAAGTATTTGCGAATAGTAAAATTACTTAAATAAAATTATATATTCAATTATTTCTAATAGAAAAATTCGAATTCGAATTCGAATCTTAATTCGAACCCAAATTCGAATCCAACATTTCATATCGAATTCGAATATTCGAATCCAAATCCGAATATTCGAACGAATCCAAACCCGAATATTCGAACGAATCCGAATCCGAATATCTGCATTCTATGTGAAATTTGGATTCGATTGTATAGATATTCAATTCGATTCGGTTCGTGAACAGCCCTAGGTACACCTGTCGATTTCTTTCATGCAAGCCATTGATTAGTTATGCATTTTTTAAACGCTTCTTTTGCTTGCAGCAAACACACGCCGAATTACAGCAGAGTTCTGGGACACCAGCGCAAGTATCGCCTAGCTGGAGGAGGAGGTGACAGCGCTCCATCGGACTGCTACCGAGATGAGCGCCTCACCGCTCTGCGGGCAAGTGCGACGGCCCAACAAGGTTTATCGCCTCTAGAAGAAGCAGTCCAAAGATATACCTGCAAAGTGAGGGAGGATGTTCGCGCCACACATACACTAGGCGCCAAGCTGAACAAAATATTGATAAGTGCGACAAACACACTCATCGAGATGGCCGACAACCTGACGTTCATTGGTGTGGAGCAAACTCCTGGAGAGGACGTTTTAATAGATAATGGGAGTAACCCAGATTTATTTGGTTTTGTAATAATTTCGAACAATTAGGTCGGACACTCTATATGTCCACCCAGACTTATGCTTTTCTTATTTTTATGTTTACCTTGTTGTTGTCATGAATATGCCCGATTGCGAACGTATATTCGTTGTTACCTTGACTTTGCAGGGACCATGCCACGAAGGGATCGCCGCGGACACTGATGGCGTGCAGCGGATTCCTGTGGCTTTTCGGCTTTTGAGGCAATAGCTAGCATAGCAATAAGCGCGGGGCGGAGCCTAATGGATCGGGGGCGTGGGGCGATTCGGAGGGCGAGCGAGCTCCGGCGCTGGGCGCTACCCGATCTGACTGTGCGATTGCTTTTTTAATGCACCGATCAAAGAGGCTTGCACTCTCCGATGAGGAGTTCGATGCACACTTAGAGAGAATCCCTGTGGATCCTGAGGGTTTCCAAGCTCACCTCCCCGCTCCCGACGAACACATCCACAGCGTGTTCGACCACGAACTGGACCTCCCCTTCGAGCATTTCGATGCAGGTTGGACCTTCCCCATCTTTCCCGAGATATTGGAAACACTTAATTTCTACGGGCTAGTGCCCGCCAAACTCTTTCCCAACTCAATCGCGGTCGCAACCGCCTTCTTCACATTCTCGCGACTTAAACGGGTCCGGTTCAGCCTCGCAGTGTTTCAGAACCTATTTCATGTGCACTCGCAGCTGCACGAGCACCTGTAGGTTCCAGTGTGCTGCGGGTGCTGAACCTTTCCAACAAGGTTCATGGATGGAAGAAGCGGTTCGTCGTGTTCGAGGCGGATTTTGGCGGTTTGCAACAGTTCCCGAAGCACGGGAGGAGGCGGTGTTCATGAAACCGCCGGTCGAAGGAATGGAGAAGGCGATCGTAGGGTTCTTCTTCAAGCCCCCCCTCAATATCGAACACTACGGAGCCCGCCTCGAAGAAGTGGCGGGCATAGATACTACTGATTGTAAGTTAACTAATTTTGTGTGTGATTTACATACCTGCGAATACTTACCTATGATGTTCGCAGTTGTGCCGTGGGTTCCCGACGAGAAGTCCTTCGAACCACCTGGCGTGGTTCTGATCGCCACCGAGAAAAGAAAGGTTCCGCTCCCACACCCATCCACATCATCCCGGTGAGGTCGGGTGGTGCCCCTTGTTCGCCGAAACCGCATGCCTGCACGGATGGAGGCGAGAGAAAGAAAAGAGAGTCTGCGCTTCCGGATAGCGAAGGGTTGACGGATCTATTCGACGGTCTACTGCTCGTTCGGGATGAGGGGGCGATACTCCTCAGCACAAGCCTCCCCTCGTGGAGGGAGTCGCGGGAGGCGAACTCACACGCGTTGACAGTCACACTAGAGATCACCGGGGAGAATGACCTCCGCGAGATGGAGTCTGTTCCTCTGGACGAGCTGGCGCAGAGAGCATCTGCGGCCGCCTTGAGGTTGCTCACACATAATAGTGCCACCTTGCTAGTACTGGAGCGGCTGCGGGCAGAGAACATCCGCCTGCGGAGAGGGCTATCAATAATTATTTTACTCAACATATATTTTGATGTAGGCTCGCCCTAGTGTTTTTAAAATTAATGATTTTTAAATCGAAATATTTTATTTGATAAGAAATAAAAGCAGGAGTTTGAAAATATTTTAATTATTAGGCGATTTGATTTAACTCAAAGGAGGCCGAGAGTGCCCAAATCAAATCTTTTGTGCTTAAAACGATTCTCGCCGACAGATTTACACAAAGGTCAATAATTTTTATTTGAGTACAATCGCTCAAGCAATTTATGATTTGAGTCACAGAGGAATCCGCACATCCACAGGCACACCACAAGTAATAACTTATGAAATAAAGATGATAATAATAGGTGATTTGAACGTTCGGGACAAGCTCTTAATTATTTAAATGTTTGCATGAATTTTAAAACTAAACAATGCCAGCAAAGTTTGGGTGAAGTTACCACCAGGGAGTCCGTTCAATCCAAGCCTCAGGTGCGAAGGAGCACAGTTGTAATTGGTCGTTTGTTGGAGGTATGCGCTGGAGTGGAAAGCAAACGGCGAGGGGAAGGAAACTGTCGGACCACCGAAGGAGGGAACTGGACCGGCGACCGGCCGTTTGCTGAAAAGAGGAATTAGAGTCGATAGCAATAAGCGTGGGGCGGAGCCTGATGGATCGGGGGCGTGGGGCAGCGGACTCTCCTACCGACGTCGACTGCTGGAGGTGATCGACTGCCGACTCTGAAGAAGGCCGTCGACAAAAAACGAGGGCAGCGCTGGCTTCGTCTTGCGGCGATGATTGGAGGACTGGAGCGGCGGTCGAGGTGATTTGCTCGGGGAAAATAGTACCGGCAGTTGTTCGGCTTCCCTGTTCAGTGGAGCGGGCCCTCTTTAATAATGAGCCGGCCCAAAAAAATTCCATATAAACCTTCCAAATAAGATTTCAACAACCTTCAATACTCTTTCTTTTTCTTCAATACTCCTTTGGAAGACAAAGATCCGGCCAATAATTTCTCCTAAATTTTTGAGTTTCTTAATACCATGTGGCCGGCCCTTAACTTTCAAAATATTATGTTGTTTAATTTTGAAATTTAAATTCATGCATTTTAAATAATTCCAAGCTTTGCCCGTTACGCCCTAATGCCTAAAATTATCGAACCTATTTATTCAAGGTCTCGTCAGACGGTCAACCTGAAGAGCCAATCAATTTGCAAATAAAAAAAATAAACATGTGCGCAACAAAAATACACGAAATATAAAAGCAATAATAAAATCCGCGACGCATGATGGCGTCATGTAATTTTGTATGTGATGGAGGATGCATCATTTTTTAACGCGTACCTTTTTCGCGAACTTAGCCGTCATTATGTGTCCGCCAGGCGAGCCTAACCCCAGGGAATCTGGCATACGTGAGGGCGATCATCAATGCCGGAACCCGGGCGGTGAAGAGCACTCTCGTAGATCACCGGGAAGTAGGCGCATTCAAGCGGGAGTTCGGGAACACCTCCTATGAGGACCTGTTCCCTGCAGCCACAACGCTAAATCGCTCGGAAGGTGGCGAATCCACTCCTTCTCACGGGTACACGCAGTCTGGGAGTTTGAGGAAGAAAACGCGATCTGATGGAGGATACGGCGAGGAGGAAGATGCAGAGGACTCGGACGGCGACGGCGATCAAGAATGATGATTTTTTTTCCTTTTTGAATTTTCCTATATAAATGCACACACACACACACACACACATATATATATATGCGAGTGACAGACAGACACGGGCCTCCAACCCTACGTAAGTGCAACGACGGGGGTGGCGATAATCGGCGGAGTCGGTGACATTGGTTGTGGGTGGCAACATTGGTCAAGGGCGACGACAGTCGACAAAGGCGGCGACATTGTTCGTGGGTGACGACATTACTCAAGGGTGGCAAATGTCGTCACGCACGACCAATGTCGCCATTTGATCGATAAAATAATAATATCACTTTGATTTCATCTTCAATTAATTTTTATTTTTTGTATTAGAAGACTTCAGAGAAAAGAGGTAAAATGTTTTGAGCACAAACTATATCCAATCATCAAACAATCACATTTTTTATTTATAATTCTTAGAAAAATATTAAGAACCACCGGGGGCGGGCGAAGTCCGAGGCCACAGGTCGGGTACTGTCGCGCGGTGCACAAGGGCCGGAGGGGCGACATTTGTCGATTATGACGAAGTTCCCGTCTTCGAGCATTAGTTGCATCTCATCGGTTTATAGTTGATGCATGTATTGGTGGTCTCCCCCTTTGTTGAGATGTTATCAGAGGGCTATCGAGGTTGCATTAGTTACGGTGTTTCTTTCTTCTGGGACATTGATCGTGGGCGACGACATTGGTCGTGAGCGGCGACATTGGTCGTGCGTGGCGACATTGGTCGTGCGCGACGACATTGGTCGTGCGCGGCGATATTGGTTGTGGTTCCTGATCAATGGATATAGATGGATGGAATATAGAGTGGATGAGCAAGATATTAAGAATGATTGTCATTATCAATAAGAGTCTTTTTGTTTCAGCAGTGAGAGCGAGCGATGGAGTGGTGGGAAATAGAGGCCAGTGGGTCATTTAGAACGGTGGTGTTGGAAATGAGAGGTTTACCTAAACCCTAAAAACAACCAATAAACATACACCGGAACTTGTAGATTTTAGGCTTCCAACTTCTAGATATTCAAGCCAATGTCAGACCAAAATAATAAGGATTAACAAAAATCTCAGACTATGATTTTTTTGACCAAAGATAATATGAAACAACTTCCCAAGAACTTGGCTAGCAAATGGCAGGGAAATATATAGATCATAAATTTTAGGTTTTTGTATCTTGCATCTAGGAAATAATTTAAGCTGTCCAATAAAAACACTATCAATTAAAGAAGCAGCCAAACAAAGGGGTGATGGAAGATATACCTGCCTACGATTTTAGAGGGCTTGCCGAAGTTAAATGCTAAAAAAACCAAGCAAAGAAAATAGTGGAGAACATAAAATGAACTACAAAGCAGTAAGTAAACATGTAGAATAGAGTGTATGTAGCGGGTTTTAGCTCATTGAATGAGCAGAGTTTGAAACAGAAAGCAATTGGGGAATTATGGCCACTCTCAATATTAAAGAATAACTAAAATAATGAATATCATGCTAATTAACTCAGTCATAGCAGAAAATCATTATTAAGAACTATTGCGTTGAATAATATTTTTTTCTTTAAGGGCAAGTTTTACCGTACTGCAATTAGACCCGCGATGCTCTATGGTTCTGAGTGTTGGGCAGTGAATTATGTACATGAGCAAAAAAATTGGGAGTTGCGGAGATGAGAATGCTTAGGTGGATGTGTGGACACACGAGATTGGATAAAATTAAGAATGAAAGTATCAGGGATAAAACTGGAGTAGCACCAATTGCAGAGAAGATGTGAGAAGCTCGTCTAAGATGGTTTGGACACGTACAAAGGAGACCATTAGAGACACCTATTAGGCCCTGTGAGAGTCTAGTCACTAGGCATGTTAAACGAGGGAGAGGTAGACCAATAAAGACTTGGAATGAAACTGTAATCGGCATTAGGGAGATTATGACAAAAGATAGGGCACAATGGAGACAAAGGATCCATATAGCCGACCCCACTATAGAGGGATAAAGGCTTGAGTGTTGTTGTTGTTGGTGGTGATTTACAGGTTGATCCTACATTTGACAGGCTTGGATGGATGTGAAGGCAACTTAATAAAGGGGAATCCAGATGCAAATATAGTTGGGAAGGATATCTGGAATTTCCTCAGTCTCATAGAAGTTCCTTTGAACTCCCTCTATTGCCGCCTTGCTGGGTATCAAATAGGAGCTAACCTAGTTGAATGAATATTGGCAAACCAAGTGTAGGGCTTGTAAATATTATAAACCTCCGTTAGAAACTTAAAAGAAAACAGAGATCTAATCTGAAAACTTAAAAGAAAACAGAGATCTAGTAGAGGCTGTATAAAAAATGCAAGAACATAGTGACGGTGATCTATTATTAGTAGTAGTAAACAGGAGAAATATGTGAATATCAATTTTTTTTAGAAAGCGGGAGCCCGAGAAATCTGTAATAAAAGAGCACTTAAAACATTTTCAGATCTGAAATCAGGGGTGTTTGATAGAGATGTGGAAAGGAGCACTTAAAACATTTTCAGATCTGAAATCAGAGATGTTGGGCGAAGAAAATCAGCTAAATCAGGGAAGAATAGAGAGGTGGAAGGAGGCATTTGATAGGTTACTGGCGGTGAAGAAAAGAATGTTGATGCCGATTTAGGGAGTTAAAGAGATGTTTACCTCTATTTTGCGAGGAACGTTCGGTGGAGGGAGGTGGTCGGAAATGGCGGAAGCCCGAGCGGAGGTTGGAGGAGGCGCGCCTTGGATGCTTGCGTGATCGGAGAAGAGGAGTTCTGTTGGAGCGGGGTTTCCTTGGAAGTCCGGGCTGGTTGCTGTGGGAGTGCCGAGCGGAGAGGTTGCTGGGTATCGGGGAAATGGCGTGAGGGAGCGGCGGCTGGGGATTGGGGAGAAGAGGGTTAGGGTGCCTGGTTTTGAAAGGGGATTGTTATAAGCACTGCACTTTTGAAAATCCGCACTACATTTACTTTTAATTTTTCGTGCTTTTTGAAAATACTCTTTGTACATGCATTTTTAGGAAAAGTGTTCAACATCAAAGTTGTAGATCTCGACGAGATCTACAACTTTCGTGTTGAACACTTTTCCTAAAAATGCATGTATAAAGCGTATTTTTAGAAATACGCTCAGATTTCGCGCCTTTTAGAAATACGCTTTATACATGCATTTTTAGGAAAAGTGTTCAACACGAAAGTTGTAGATCTCGTCTAGATCTACAACTTTCGTGTTGAACACTTTTCCTAAAAATGCATGTACAAGGAGTATTTTCAAAAGGCGCGAAAAATTAAAAGTAAGTGTAGTGCGAATATCCAAAAGTGCAGTGCTAATAACAGTCACCTTTTGAAATGGCTTCAGATATCATGTTTATAGAAATAAAAGGCTAATATTTAATTTTATTGCTTTATCTCGTATATATTTTTAGGTGATTGTTATTAGCACAGCATTTTTAGATATTCGCACTATATTTACTCTTAATTTTTCACGTCTTTTAAAAATACTTCTTGTACATGCATTTTTAGGAAAAGTGTTCAACACAAAAGTTGTAGATCTCGACGAGATCTACAACATTCGTGTTGAACACTTTTCCTAAAAATGCATGTATAAAGCGTATTTCTAAAAGGCGCGAAATCTATACATGCATTTTTAGGAAAAGTGTTCAACACAAATGTTGTAGATCTCGTCGAGATCTACAACTTTCGTGTTGAACACTTTTCCTAAAAATGCATGTACAAGAAGTATTTTCAAAAGGCACGAAAAATTAAGAGTAAATGTAGTGCGAATATCCAAAAGTGCAGTGCTAATAACAGTCACCTATTTTTAATAGGGTGCTGTTATTAGCAAACCCACTTTGGTTACTAGCAAACCAGAAAAAAACGGATTCAGCCATTTTTTGCATTTTTATCTCTTCCCAAAAAATACTACTAGCAAACCAATCTTATTTTTTTGCATTTTTGAATTTTGAGTCTCAAATGTTTCTCATTTGAAAAAGTGATCAACATGAAAGTTGTAGATCTCGATGTGATCTACAACTTTCATGTTGATCATTTTTTGATTTGAAGCCGTTTAGACCTCCAATTTGAACCCGAAATGAGACACTCACGGAACGAGTCGTCCGTACAGATTTTCGGCGTGGCTTTTTTCGGAGCCCAAATCGAGGGTCTAAACTGCTTCAAATCAAAAAGTGTTCAACATGAAAGTTGTAGATCTCGATGAGATCTACAACTTTCATGTTGAAGACTTTTTGATTTGAAGCAGTTTAAGCCCTCTATTTGTCCCCCGAAAAAAGTCACGCGTCCGTACATATGTTCGGCATGACTTTGTTCAGGGGCCAAATCGGAGTTCTAAATTGCTTCAAATCAAAAAGTGTTCAACATGAAAGTTGTAGATCTCGTCGAGATCTACAACTTTCATGTTGAACACTTCCTATGAAAATGCACGTATAAAACGCAGTTCAAAAAGACGCGTATATTCTTATATGCACTTAACTCGTATATATAGCACAACACATCCTTATAGGAATTGAAAATCAAATATATTTCTAAACCAGACAATATTTTGTTCAAAGATTTTGACACAGAAAAAGAAGTTTTGGACATACTAAATAAAATTTTGCGGCATTTTGACTCATTTCTAATGCTAACATAAGTGGTTGAATGAATACTTTTGAAATCATTTATAATGTC
Organism: Platanthera zijinensis; assembly: GCA_039513925.1. Taxonomy (NCBI): domain Eukaryota; kingdom Viridiplantae; phylum Streptophyta; class Magnoliopsida; order Asparagales; family Orchidaceae; genus Platanthera; species Platanthera zijinensis. Next base: position 5,943,254 of record CM077093.1, read on the forward strand.
ATTATATACTGAGTTATTTTGAAAGAATGAATGTTTTAAAAAAAATTTTAAAATTTTTTTAAAAAAATTATGTTGGTTTGCTAGTAACAAAATGGTTTTCAAATAGCCATTTTGAAAAATGAGGATTTGCTAATAGTAATGGTTTGCTAGAAACCAAATAGGGTTTGCTAATAACAGCACCCTTTTAATATAGTATAGAACTATAGATAGAGGTAAATATAGGAGTGACGGGTATGGGCCCGGCGAGGGGGCATTCGGCGAGAGAGCGATATTCGGCGGAGGAGCGACTTTATCGTGGGGGTGACATTCATTGTGGGGGTGACATTCATTGTGAGGGCGATATTTTTCGTGTACGGCAACATGACGATATTTGTCATGAGCAGCGACATTCATCGTGGACGGCGACATTTATAGTAGGGTGACATTTGTCGTGGGAGGACGACATGTAAAAAAGTTTTTCAACTATATCTTGACTAAATCCCTTAATCGATTTAAAAATAGTTGTATGTGAAAATAACACATGCAAATGAAATAACTTCAGATATGTAAGGTGCATCAACCTTAACTTGAAAGTAATAAGGTCATGCAGATGACTTGAGAATAAATATTTTAGAGTGGCATTCACATTGAAATGATGTCACTTCAGATTGATTTGAGAATGATATACAATATTATTGTTTGTAGTGACATTCACATTATTTTATTAGAATGACTCAACATTAAAATAGTTGAGTCATTTTTGAAACTGGAAATCGGTCTCTGTGAAGTTCGGGATTCTAATATGGGGGCAACTTGCACCTACTTCTCTCAAGCGAGAGCTCTTGGCCAGTCTCGCGGAACTAAGGAATAGACTCTCGGCTGCAGCGCAGAGGTCCCACCACACACCCGGAAGATCTTAGAGCGTTTTCCCTCCCTAGCCAATGCCAAGCTAGGCACCTTGGGGGAAAGAAGAAAGCCTGAATCTGCTCTTCTTCAAGGTACCTTAAGGGTCTATTTATAGTTTTTCAAGTCTGGTCTGCTGATAGCGGAATTCAGTTTTTTAATTTTACTAAACGCAGTCCAAAACGGTGTGCCAATATCATAACTCCGCTGTTTGGAGAGAGATATTAAAAGACCTAAAGAGTTATCTTGGAGTTGGCGAGTGCCCGATGAAGTTGGGACTCGTCACTCGCCTCAGGGTGTCTGGATCTCGCCCCTGGGGGCTGCAATATTGGTCGTGGACGGCAATATTGGTCGTGGGGGCGACATTTGTTGTGGGTGGCGACATTGATCGTGGACGGCGATATTGTTCGTTGGAGGAGACATTGTTCGTGGGCGGCGACATTGTTCGGGTGATGCGACAATGTTCGGGGACGGTGACATTCGTCGGCAGTGCCCGTTTTTGATGTGAAGCCCGCAACCAAGCGGTTATCGATGCGGCGTTGTGGGTTTCGCCCGTGCTCAATGTGTCATTGCGGGCTGCGCCCGCATCCAGACGAAGCAACGACATTAGGCGAAGTGACGACATTAGGTGAAGAGGCGACATTAAGCGAAGAGGCGTCAATAAAAAAAGATATTTTAACCTTGATTGGTTAAAACGTTAAAAAAAGATAATAAGTTGTGTTTTAATGTTTTTTTAATGTTGAACGCACTTCAAAAACTAATGAAAACGGTTAACAACCTATACGAGGCTTAGTAGCAGATTTACATGGTACTTTATGAGTTGATCATAATTTTCAACACGTCTCTTCATTTTAATAGTATGTATGTCAACAAAAATTTGTCTGAAAAGGCATAAAGGAGGTGACAAAAAAAGATAATCACAGGCAAGAGTGAACACACTGAACGAAACCAATAATTTGGCCACAGAGAGATTGAGTATTTCATAATATTTATGTCTTTGAATAAAATAACAAATCTGAATGTCATTAAAACAATGAAAGAGATAACATGGGGAGTGAGACCAAATTTTTTTTTAGCAATCTCGTTATTCAAAAACCAATGTGAGAACAAATAATTTTCATAGTACATGAGACCAAATTTTTTTCCATAATTTTCATAGTACAGGAGACCAATTTTTTTTTAGCGATCTCATTATTTCAATGCCAACGATCTCTTTAGCGATCTTTTTATAAAAAAATGAGTTATTCTTCTCTTGTAGTCAACACAAAAATAAATTGAAGAAATTGAAGTTCTGTTTTAATAGTTGTTCTTCTCGTGCAGTCAACAATAAAACAAATAATCTGAAGCTGCCTCGCCCTTGACGCCTCGCCCTGAGATGGAATTAAGTGTAAGTAAATCCAAATTATAAAACAAAAAAAATAGAAGGTCTAGCAGAAGGAAACAGTCAAAAATAGCTAAATGATCTATTAAAAACAGGAAAAAAACAAAGTCCTGTTTTAATAGACAATTCCTGAGTACTACCACGAAGAAAATCAATAAATCAAAGTTGGAACCTGTTGAATCTGAGCGCTCCTTTGAAGGGAGGAGGAACCACCGATGAGAGGCTTGGAGGATGCGAGGCGGCAGCTATGCAAGCTATAAAACAGGATAAAGTGAAGCTCTGTTTGAGTAGCCATTTCCTGAGCACTACGAAGAAGAACGATAAATTAAAGTTGGAACCTGCTCATGAACCTGAGCGCTCCTTTGAAGGGAGGTGGAACCGCCGAGGAGCCGCTTGGAGGAGGCGCCGCTGAGGAGGTGCCATCGAGGAGGAGTTATGAAGGAGGATCTGCGGTGAAGGAGCTTTGGAGGAGTCGACGCTCTGCCGCTGAGGAGGTTTAGAGAGGAGGCGTGGCACAGGGCTGACAGGAGCGGCGGGCAACTATCGATGAGCAGGTGGCTTGCTGTGTAGCAGAGGATTTTGATTTGGCGTGTAGCAGAGGATTTTGATTTGGCATGTAGTAGGTGGCTTGCTGCCTTGTTGTGGTTTGCAGCAAACCAGTTTTGGGGAATCCGGAAAGAGGATAAAGGATGGGAATTTTTTTTATAAAAATAAGAGAAGCGGCAACAGCTTTGAACCGGGAAAGCTGCAGCAACTTTTGGGAACCGGGAAAGATGCTGCTGCTGTGATTTGCAGCAGGCTCAATGCTCCGAGCAATTTTTGGGTGCGCGTGGCTCACGGTGAGCGCGAGATCAGCACCGTGCACTCGTACATTAAAAATCGTGCGTGTGATTTGATGTGCGAGTGCACGGTCCTGATTTCTCTGCTCACCGTGAGCCACGCTCACCCAAAAATTTTCCCAACGCTCCTGGTTCAAATCAAAAGAACCTTTATGGCTTTATCCTCTTTCCCGGTTTCCGTTGCTTTTCAAATCAAAAGAAATCCGCTGGCTTGTTTCCAAATCGGATCGATTAAAATCTTTGATGCAGTTTGATCAAACGATCAAAATCAAAAGTTTAGTGTGCTTGTTAGATATGTATATTGATTTATATAATAAGATATATATATATATATATATATTACAATTTATATTATTATGAGTCTAGTCCGCTTTACGGGTGATTAGCGTCTTAGGCTTCGTTTGGCACGGCGGTAACGGTCGTTATTGAAACCGAAAACTCGGTCTCTGTGGAGTTCACCCGTGGGGAAAGGGTGATCGCACACTTCTCTCTCGCGGGCCAAACGACTAAGGAAAAAGAACAGGGGACAGACCCAAGGGCTCGGCGTGGAGGTCCCACCACACACCCAGAAGATCTTAGAGCGCTTCCCCTCCTTAGCCAAATGTCGTGCTAAGGATACCTCAGAAAGCGCAAGAAGATCTGAGCAACAAGAAAAACATGCCTTCTGAGGTACCCTCTTGGGTCTATTTATAGATTTCTGAAAACGGTCTGCAAATAGTCAATCTTCGCTGTTCCAAACAACTACGTGCAGCCCAACTGGGCCTGCCAACAACATAACTCCGTTGTTCTAGCAGGCTATAGGCAGGCCAACGAGGATAAAATAGTAAAAACACATAATAGGAAAAACTGGGTGAGTGGCCCTCTGGAATCCCCACTCGCCGGGGGTGGCGAGTGCTCGATGGAGCTGGCACTCGCCGCCTCTTCCCAACCCTGGGCGAGTGTGGGCCCGGCCTGCCCCACTCGCCCACTACTCGTCGAGCCCCTGGGGCGAGTGCGAGCCGACCTGCTCCACTCGCCCCTCAAGCGGCCCACCCCACTTGTGCTGAATTCTGGCCGATCTGGCTCCTGTCGACCACTACTCGGCGAATATGAGGTTGTACAGTCGTGAACGCTGTGGTTATGAGAACGCCCAACCTCACATAGGTAACTTCATCTACTTTTATGTTCAAAACAAATTTTATTTTCTTGGTGGCTATCATAACCATCGTCATGTCAAAACATATATTTTATGATGGTCACGTTTTTGTTCAAACTCACCGGAGCAAATATGCCCTATCAAACGAAGCCTTAGTGTTTTAATGTTTCACACATTTTTTTATATTAGGTATTTACGCTTATGTCATTGAGGTCCTATATATAGACCCTCTTAGGTCATGCATGAGAGATGAAAGAATGAAATCAAAAATCCCCATCTCTCTATAACTCTTCCCTTTCTCGAATTATTCTCTCTCTCTAGTTTTTTCTCTTCAATCTAATTCTAGGGTTAGCCCTTTGTATCTCCGAGATATGCCCATAATATGTTGCAACATTAGCATGTAAGATGAACAAAGTATAAAATATATACACAACGCTACAGCATTATCATATATACTAGGAAAAAAACACAATTTCAGTGAAAGAATGCAGAAAAATTCTAAATATGATATGACAACTAAATTTAATCTTTCCTACAATTAAATGTAATATTATAGTATTATATAAATATACACACACAAATAAGTGTTTTCCCCCTCCAATTTACAAACTAAAAAAATCTTAACTTTTTATTGCCAACTTATCTAATCACAAAAGCACACATAAAGCTAAAATTACAGTGAAACCCTTAATCTACTTCACTTGATGAGTGAAAGCAAAGGCAATGTGATACAACAAACAAAAAGCCTATAAGAAGTTGAAAGAACAAATTCAAAGGTGGCATTAGACAGCGAGGAATGGGAGCACAGTAAGCATGAAGGATTCATAGGAGAAAGTAGCGGAACCAGTACACATTCTGTCCTTTTCTTTGAATTTCTCAGTCAATCCCTGCGAAAATTTCATCACAATTACATATATTGAAGGAAAATACCTCGAAAATTCAAATTCGAAGATAAATTACCTTGACTGTGAGGCAGCATCTGCAGTTTAATTAGAGCACATAACATAGATCAGCTAGAATGCTAGTACATATATGAAAGAATAAAAGTGAATTGAAGCTGAAAAGAAAGAGATGAAGTCAGTACTCTATGAAGTTGTCGTATTCGATCGCTCTGTTTTTTCCGTCGCTTTTGTCAAACTTGGACACAAGAAGGCTAAGCACTGGTGGAGAAACAGCAAAGCCCAGGCTCAGGAGGGCTTCTCGAAGCTCAAATTCATCGATCTTGCCACTGCGATCGCGATCAAATCTCTCGAAGATGCCCTGCAATCTTGATTGACTTAAAACTACGGAACACGCCAATAAACAAGCAGAATTGAGTCAGGTGTGCAAGTGGAGGGAATTATGTAGGGTTACCCTCCAGCTCTGAAGGCTGTAGAATAGTGAGATGAACTCTTTTGGACCTGAGAGAAGTCATAACTGTATATTAGGGTTTCAGAGGTAAATTAATTTATGGGAGGGTCTAACATTATATCTGAGAAAACCTTAGAACATAATTGTGCTGAAACTAAAATAAAAAAGATGCTGCATGCACTCATCATAATCATAATTCATTATTTGAATATGGCTTTATGAATAACCCAGTTTTCATTCATTCATTCATGGGGAGTGCTACATAAAAAAGGGCAGCCCGGTGCACAAAACATCCACGCGCAGCGAGGGTCCGGGGAAGGGTCCCACCACAAAGGTGAAATGTAGGCAAACCTTACACTACATTTTTTGTAAGAGGCTGCTTCCAGGACTCAAAACCGCGACCCTAAAGGTCACACGGCAACACCTCAATCGGGAGTGCTACATTATGTACTTAAAAATTTGAACAACTTTTATTGACACTAAAATTGTAGATGTTTCATTGATTAAAGACAAATATCTTTCGCACGCATCTCCATAATAAATACCAAAAAATATCAATTCAATGCTGAACTTCGATATAGACAAATTGTGATTGAAAATTTAATGGTCCCTCCATAATTAGTGTTAATACTAGTTAGTGCTCCATGGTGCATATCCTTAATAACTTTAACATCTTACACACCAAATTAATGCTTACTTGTTCATATGAACTTTTCAATATCAATAAAAATCATTTAAAATTCATATGAAGATCTTTTACTCTATACATAATTGTTCTAACGCAAAAAGTTCTCATTTAATAATGGGAATGGTTATGCGCAGAGTAAAATCGTCTATCTATAGATTTTTACTATCCACAGCTCTGAAGAGAACAAAAATTGATATCTGCAGATATTTTTGTTATATGCAGATCAATGCAAGAAAAAAAAGACATTCATTCATGCAATTACAAATACATTATCTTAGCAAAAAACTATTGGATGTTCTTAATCCAATTAGTGAGTGTACACATTTACTTAGAAGTCTTCAACATAAAAAATTAACTATAATACACACACATAAAAACTTGAAAAAATAGAGTGATTTTAATAAGAACTCTTTGTAAGTTCGTGAGGAACAACAATAAGATCAAATTACAACAAAAAAGAAATTGAAAGCTTGCATAACTATTTTATTCCTTAAATTATTGGTTAGAAATTAGTTTGAGAACAGAGGATATTTAATTCAAATAATTAGTTAAATATTTAGTTTGCGGATAGAGAATTTTGCTCTCTGCGTAACAATTCCCTTAATGAAGTAATATTTTTCATCTCTTTTGATGTCATCATCTTTAATTAATATCTTTTTGTCTTCAATTTAGATGGATCCAAGTTTATAGTTCTCTAATCCCTTACCTTTTATTTTCTTTTTATCTCTTACCTTGTGATAGGAATTGGATCCATTTTATAGTTTTAGGGGTGCACATAGCAATCCCAAAAATGAAATCATGGGGTTGACTAGTCAACCCCATGATTCCCTTCATGATGGGAGAAGTGGAGAGCCCACTTTCTCTCATCTTCATCTCCTCCATCCAATTCCCCCCTCTTTCTCTCCCACCAAAAATAAGATCCACAAAAAGGGGAAAGAGGGGAGAGAGAGAACACCGCCGTCGTAACCAACCGCCGCCGACCGCCGCCGCCCGGCCGCCGCCGCCGCCGCCCGGCCGCCGCCGCCGCCGCCCGGCCGCCGCCGCCGCCGCCCGGCCGCCGCCGCCCGGCCGCCGCCGCCCGGCCGCCGCCGCCCGGCCGCCGCCGCCCGGCCGCCGCCGCCCGGCCGCCGCCGCCCGGCCGCCGCCGCCCGGCCGCCGCCGCCCGGCCGCCGCCGCCGGCCATCACCGGCCACCTCCACCGCCAGTCGGTGGCTCGCCGCCCGAACCTCCACCATCCGATCACGGCGCGCTACCACGACCGTCCGATCAAGGGGCAACCACCCACTAACCCACTACATTAGTGGTGGGGCCCACCATGATCTCCTCTTGGAGCCTATAAAAGGACCCCAGGAGCTCTTCATTTCTCAACTTTCTCCTACTACGCTTCCCCTTTCTTCTTCTTCCTCAGGTGGGAGCTCTCCCGTTTTCTCTACCAGTGGCCGCCTCTCGTCGTCAACCACCAGTAGCCGCCTCTCGCCGCCAACCACCGACGGCCACCCACAGCCTCCAGCGGCCACCAACGGATACTAGCACCCGCCAACAGCTACCAGAACCTGCCATCGGCTATTGGCACCCCACCAGAGCTCAGTTACAAGGGGAGCACTCCCAGGACTGAGAAGGACGCACAAAGGAAGCCGTGACAACCCCTGGACACGCGTCGCCTCTGAGCGCACGCAACTGAAGCATCCCGCGCATTCCACCATCCAAGTCCCGTTGGCGAGGCAGTCTGTTGCCCACCGACGAGCGCATATACTCTCTCTCCTCAAGGTTGTAACGGGAGCGGCCTGTCGCCCCGATTTCCCCCGTCAAATTGTAACCTCCAGCAATCTAGTGAATTTTGATCGGCACCGACCCGGTCACGTGGTTTTTCACCCGGTTGAAGGGTTTTCCACGTTAAAACCTCCTGTGTCCGTCCCCCATTTTTCAATTGACTGTGTGCGCGCTCGACCGCTCCGCGAGCTAAGGCGGTCCAAGAATATCCGGTCCGACCGGAGCATCGAGTTAGTCCGCAACAGTTTGGCGCCGTCTGTGGGAAACGAGTTCCCAACATCCTCAAAAGACAGTACCCTCAATACAACGGTACTCATAACTAAAGACTATGGCGAGAGAAGCTGCCCACACGACAGAAAGGACAACACTCGGGGGGCAGGTTGGTCCAAGTCCCCCTCACCGGCGTGTCGTCATAGCAGAAGGAGAACTCCCTAGTACAGATGTCCATGGTCGTAGAGCCCGCTTAGACAAAGGATCTGAAGTTCAGCATCACTACAATTACCTAGAAGTAACAAGCATCATGCCAACAGAAGTTGAAAGGCTCCCACGTGAAGAAGTTCTTAACTTAATCACAGAAGAATGCGAGCGGGCGAAGCAACATGCCGCTCCCGCCAGTCATCCTCTCCATCATTACTCACCATTTGTACCTGAGGTTCGGGCACATCCAATCCCTCACGGTTTCAAGCTCCCAAAGATCGAGGCATACGATGGTACAAGTGACCCGTCAGAGCATGTCAGACACTTCGCAATTATGATGCAACTTTGCAACGCCCCAGATCAACTATTGTGTCAAGCTTTCCCAGCAACTTTGAAAGGGCAAGCTCGCACATGGTTCATGACCCTGAAGGAAGGAGAAATCAAGGATTTCGCAGAGCTAACGCAACAATTCACGGATCAGTTCATCGCCAGCCGCCAGATATTCAACGATCCTTCCCACCTGTCCGGTATCCGTCAAAGTGAAGGGGAAACCCTTAAAGATTTTTTCCGTCGTTTCACTGCTGAAGCACGACGAATCCCTGGAATAAAATCGGAGCTCCTACGTGGATTTCTTCTTGGAGGGCTTCGCCCTGGTGGCTTCCACTCCGCACTAGTACGAGAGACTCTACCCAGCTATTCTGATCTTGTTCAACGGATCGATGCCCAGATCGCCGCTGATAATGCAATCGAAACACACCGTCAACAATTCAAAAGCAATTCAAAGAGACAGCGAGAGCCGGGGTCGACACCACTGTCGGTTCCCAAAAAGAGTAACTCGCACCGTATCAGCTCTCGACGGGCTGGGGGGCATCACCAACATCAAGCCTTCACTCCCCCCAATACTTCGCAAGCCGAAATGTTGCTCTCCATACGCAACCATCCGTCTCTCCAAAGGCCAAGGGCTCTTACTCCAAATTCCGGGGACCAATCTAAGTATTGCAACTTCCATCAAGGTCACGGGCATAAGACCGAAGATTGTTCAAGACTGAAGACAGAAATCGAACGATTCGTTCGTCTTGGGTACCTTGAGAGTTCTCTCCAAAATAAAGGCTCCGAACCAACATGTCAAGGATAATTCGGGACTAAGATGATCCCCATTATGAACATCTTAAAGAAGAGTTCACTTTCTGCCAAATGAGCATCCAGAATTTCATCATCACTGCTTGTATTTTGTATTTTTTAACATGCGTGAGACAAACAACAAGTGTTATTTCCAATCTTGTTGATGACTGTATTACAGAGTGTTCGGTGATCCCAACAAGGGACTCCGGCCTCTCCTCTTACAGAGTGTTCAGTACTCCCAACAAGGGAATCTGGCCTCTCCTCTTACAGAGTGTTCGGTGATCCCAACAAGGGACTCCGGCCTCTCCTCCTACAGAGTGTTCGGTGATCCCGACAAGGGACTCCGGCCTCTCCTCTTACAGAGTGTTCGGTGATCCCAACAAGGGACTCCGGCCTCTCCTCTTACAGAGTGTTCAGTACTCCCAACAAGGGAATCTGGCCTCTCCTCTTACAGAGTGTTCGGTGATCCCAACAAGGGACTCCGGCCTCTCCTCTTACAGAGTGTTCGGTGATCCCAACAAGGGACTCCGGCCTCTCCTCTTACAGAGTGTTCGGTGATCCCAACAAGGGACTCCGGCCTCTCCTCTTACAGAGTGTTCGGTGATCCCAACAAGGGACTCCGGCCTCTCCTCTTACAGAGTGTTCGGTGATCCCAACAAGGGACTCCGGCCTCTCCTCTTACAGAGTGTTTAGTACTCCCAACAAGGGAATCTGGCCTCTCCTCTTACAGAGTGTTCGGTGATCCCAACAAGGGACTCCGGCCTCTCCTCTTACAGAGTGTTCGGTGATCCCAACAAGGGACTCCGGCCTCTGCTCTTACAGAGTGTTCGGTGATCCCAACAAGGGACTCCGGCCTCTCCTCTTACAGAGTGTTCGGTGATCCCAACAAGGGACTCCGGCCTCTCCTCTTACAGAGTGTTCGGTGATCCCAACAAGGGACTCCGGCCTCTCCTCTTACAGAGTGTTCAGTACTCCCAACAAGGGAATCTGGCCTCTCCTCTTACAGAGTGTTCGGTGATCCCAACAAGGGACTCCGGCCTCTCCTCTTACAGAGTGTTCGGTGATCCCAACAAGGGACTCCGGCCTCTCCTCTTACAGAGTGTTCGGTGATCCCAACAAGGGACTCCGACCTCTCCTCTTACAGAGTGTTCAGTACTCCCAACAAGGGAATCTGGCCTCTCCTCTTACAGATTGTTCGGTGATCCCAACAAGGGACTCCGGCCTCTGCTCTTACAGAGTGTTCGGTGATCCCAACAAGGGACTCCGGCCTCTCCTCTTACAGAGTGTTCGGTGATCCCAACAAGGGACTCCGGCCTCTCCTCTTACAGAGTGTTCAGTACTCCCAACAAGAGAATCTGGCCTCTCCTCTTACAGAGTGTTCGGTGATCTCAACAAGGGACTCCGGCCTCTGCTCTTACAGAGTGTTCGGTGATCCCAACAAGGGACTCCGGCCTCTCCTCTTACAGAGTGTTCGGTGATCCCAACAAGGGACTCCGGCCTCTCCTCTTACAGAGTGTTCAGTACTCCCAACAAGGGAATCTGGCCTCTCCTCTTACAGATTGTTCGGTGATCCCAACAAGGGACTCCGGCCTCTGCTCTTACAGAGTGTTCGGTGATCCCAACAATGGACTCCGGCCTCTCCTCTTACAGAGTGTTCGGTGATCCCAACAAGGGACTCCGGCCTCTCCTCTTACAGAGTGTTCGGTGATCCCAACAAGGGACTCCGGCCTCTCCTCTTACAGAGTGTTCCGTACTCCCAACAAGGGAATCTGGCCTCTCCTCTTACAGAGTGTTCCGTACTCCCAACAAGGGACTCCGGCCTCTGCTCTTACAGAGTGTTCGGTGATCCCAACAAGGGACTCCGGCCTCTCCTCTTACAGAGTGTTCGGTGATCCCAACAAGGGACTCCGGCCTCTCCTCTTACAGAGTGTTCGGTGATCCCAACAAGGGACTCCGGCCTCTCCTCTTACAGAGTGTTCAGTACTCCCAACAAGGGAATCTGGCCTCTCCTCTTACAGAGTGTTCGGTGATCCCAACAAGGGACTCCGGCCTCTCCTCTTACAGAGTGTTCGGTGATCCCAACAAGGGACTCCGGCCTCTCCTCTTACAGAGTGTTCGGTGATCCCAACAAGGGACTCCGACCTCTCCTCTTACAGAGTGTTCAGTACTCCCAACAAGGGAATCTGGCCTCTCCTCTTACAGATTGTTCGGTGATCCCAACAAGGGACTCCGGCCTCTGCTCTTACAGAGTGTTCGGTGATCCCAACAAGGGACTCCGGCCTCTCCTCTTACAGAGTGTTCGGTGATCCCAACAAGGGACTCCGGCCTCTCCTCTTACAGAGTGTTCAGTACTCCCAACAAGAGAATCTGGTCTCTCCTCTTACAGAGTGTTCGGTGATCCCAACAAGGGACTCCGGCCTCTGCTCTTACAGAGTGTTCGGTGATCCCAACAAGGGACTCCGGCCTCTCCTCTTACAGAGTGTTCGGTGATCCCAACAAGGGACTCCGGCCTCTCCTCTTACAGAGTGTTCAGTACTCCCAACAAGGGAATCTGGCCTCTCCTCTTACAGATTGTTCGGTGATCCCAACAAGGGACTCCGGCCTCTGCTCTTACAGAGTGTTCGGTGATCCCAACAATGGACTCCGGCCTCTCCTCTTACAGAGTGTTCGGTGATCCCAACAAGGGACTCCGGCCTCTCCTCTTACAGAGTGTTCGGTGATCCCAACAAGGGACTCCGGCCTCTCCTCTTACAGAGTGTTTCGTACTCCCAACAAGGGAATCTGGCCTCTCCTCTTACAGAGTGTTCCGTACTCCCAACAAGGGAATCTGGCCTCTCCTCTTACAGAGTGTTCGGTGATCCCAACAAGGGACTCCGGCCTCTCCTCTTACAGAGTGTTCGGTGATCCCAACAAGGGACTCCGACCCCTCCTCTTACAGAGTGTTCGGTACTCCCAACAAGGGAATCTGGCCTCTACTCTTATAGAGTGTTCGGTGATCCTAATAAGGGACTCCAGCCTCTCCTTTCACAGAGTGTTCAGATCGCCGCAAAAGAGATCCTGACCTCTGTAGTTCTAAGCCACAGGCAGCTCCCGTGCGAACAAACCTGTGAGGGCCTGCCCCCCCTCACAGCAAAGCCGCAGTCCCAAAACCGCGCCAAACAAAGTCATGAGTCAATCTCGCACAAGCCAGAGTCGCGAGTCAATCTCGTATAGAACGAGGCTGCACGTCAAACTTACGTAAAATAACATGAACCTCACCAACTGAGGTATCATTTGACCCCGATAAAAATGGAGGCGTTGTGTACGCGGCCCCATATATCGCCGCAACGAGTTTTTCCTTCCGGCCGTATACTCGGGGGGCAGAAATTCCACATCTCAGAAATCTCTTCCCTTGGGCGCTTAGCGCGGCCATCATGATTAACAAGCAGGTACGAAAAGGCCCGTAACAGCACTTCCAGGAGCGCAAGACGAGCACGAGCCCGCGTGCACAACACGCGCACACAAGTTGTACACACGCTCCCCGCGTGCGCGCGCCCGCGCACCCACGCGCGGGGCCGCCCGCGCGCACCCGAGCGGGCGCACCCCCGCGCGCGCACCCGCGCGGGAGCACCCCCGCGCGCACACCTGCTGGAGCACCCCCGCGCGCACACCTGCGGGAGCACCCCCGCGCGCGCACCCGCGCACGGGATCGCGCGTGCAAGGCGCGCGAGGTCGTGCGCGCGCACACCTGCGCGAGCGCGCACCCGTGCGCTGGGACGCGCGCGCGCACCCGCGCGCTGGGACGCGCGCGCGCACCGCGCGCTGGGACGCGCGCGCGCACCCGCGCGCTGGGACGCGCGCGCGCACCCGCGCGCTGGGACGCGCGCGCGCACCCGCGCGCTGGGACGCGCGCGCGCACCCGCGCGCTGGGACGTGCGCGCTCTCGCGCAAGCACGCTGGGTCGGGCGTGCGCCCCCGCACGCAGGGCTACGCAAGCGCGCCTCTGCGCACGCTTGCGTGCTTCCGGGTGCACCTTTGCACTCGCCCGCCGTTGCGCCGGCACGCCTCCGCACCATCAAGTGCGCAGACTCCTTCGCGATTGGATCCGCCGGCACCTTGCCAAAAGCCCCCGTCGCCGCTCCTTCAATTTGATGTAGCACCACTGTCGCCAATCGTATAAGTACGAGCATACCTTCGAGGCACCATTCTTCGCCTTCTTGGCCTTCTCCCCGAAGGAAGACATGGAAGCAAGGGACAGGATGATTAAAAATCCTAGGTTGTCTCTCTCACGGCTCACCAACAACATAGGATTTGGGGGGCATTTGATAGGAATTGGATCCATTTTATAGTTTTAGGGGTGCACATAGCAATCCCAAAAATGAAATCATGGGGTTGACTAGTCAACCCCATGATTCCCTTCATGATGGGAGAAGTGGAGAGCCCACTTTCTCTCATCTTCATCTCCTCCATCCAATTCCCCCCTCTTTCTCTCCCACCAAAAATAAGATCCACAAAAAGGGGAAAGAGGGGAGAGAGAGAACACCGCCGTCGTAACCAACCGCCGCCGACCGCCGCCGCCCGGCCGCCGCCGCCGCCGCCCGGTCGCCCGGTCGCCGCCGCCCGGCCGCCGCCGCCCGGCCGCCGCCGCCCGGCCGCCGCCGCCCGGCCGCCGCCGCCCGGCCGCCGCCGCCCGGCCGCCGCCGCCCGGCCGCCGCCGCCCGGCCGCCGCCGCCCGGCCGCCGCCGCCCGGCCGCCGCCGCCCGGCCGCCTCCGCCGGCCATCACCGGCCACCTCCACCGCCAGTCGGTGGCTCGCCGCCCGAACCTCCACCATCCGATCACGGCGCGCTACCACGACCGTCCGATCAAGGGGCAACCACCCACTAACCCACTACATTAGTGGTGGGGCCCACCATGATCTCCTCTTGGAGCCTATAAAAGGACCCCAGGAGCTCTTCATTTCTCAACTTTCTCCTACTACGCTTCCCCTTTCTTCTTCTTCCTCAGGTGGGAGCTCTCCCGTTTTCTCTACCAGTGGCCGCCTCTCGTCGTCAACCACCAGTAGCCGCCTCTCGCCGCCAACCACCGACGGCCACCCACAGCCTCCAGCGGCCACCAACGGATACTAGCACCCGCCAACAGCTACCAGAACCTGCCATCGGCTATTGGCACCCCACCAGAGCTCAGTTACAAGGGGAGCACTCCCAGGACTGAGAAGGACGCACAAAGGAAGCCGTGACAACCCCTGGACACGCGTCGCCTCTGAGCGCACGCAACTGAAGCATCCCGCGCATTCCACCATCCAAGTCCCGTTGGCGAGGCAGTCTGTTGCCCACCGACGAGCGCATATACTCTCTCTCCTCAAGGTTGTAACGGGAGCGGCCTGTCGCCCCGATTTCCCCCGTCAAATTGTAACCTCCAGCAATCTAGTGAATTTTGATCGGCACCGACCCGATCACGTGGTTTTTCACCCGGTTGAAGGGTTTTCCACGTTAAAACCTCCTGTGTCCGTCCCCCATTTTTCAATTGACTGTGTGCGCGCTCGACCGCTCCGCGAGCTAAGGCGGTCCAAGAATATCCGGTCCGACCGGAGCATCGAGTTAGTCCGCAACACCTTGGTTATTTTATATAAATATATTTTTTCTTTACCAAGTCTAGTACTTAAATCATCATAATTAATATTTTTTTGCTTCGATCGCTATACTAAACATGACTTCTAGTGCTTTGAAAATATTCGATTTTTCTCTTTAAAATCATCTTTATATGTTAATAATTTCTCACATTTCAAATTTTATCACATAATCCAAGATAAATTACTTCTTTTATACTCTTAAAATATAAATCTACATAAATACTATTTTGTGTGCAGCCGAACTCTCCCTTGGACTCACCATACAATATCTGTAAGAAGGTTGTTTTTTCCTTCAAAGAGGTTTATTTGGGATTTGGTAGCTCCACTTCTGTAAGTTATTAAATGTTCTTCATGTTGGTCAAAGTAAGTGTTCATTTTTGCAAGATCATATGGTGCATTGAAATCAATTGTAGCTTTCATAGTTCATACCCACAAAAAAGTCATCTCCCCCTGCTGCTCTCTCTTCTCAAAAAAAAAAACGAAAAATAACTTCAACTACTCCATCCCAATCAGGCAGCAGGGACGCTTCCCCTTTGGTTACTCGATGACTCACACTCTCATGTGGAACTGTAGGGGGTGTGCAAAAACACGAAGCGGGCTACTTTCGCTGCGATTATATTCAAAAGTTTGATGTTTGTTTAATTGGATTGTTTGAAACAAAGGTTGAAGTTCTTTGCCATAAAGATGTTGATAAATTGGTGGGCCGGAATTGGGACTACTATCACAACCCGACGGTGGGTAAGTCTGGTGGCATCACTGTCTTATGGCGTATGGACGTGATTCACTTTGTGCTGCCCACTTCATCAAACCAATGTGTCATTGGAAATGCATCCTTAAATGAATCCTTTCCGGAAAATTCACAATGGAGCAATGGAAAATTACCTGTCTTTACGGGAATAAAGATCTCCATCTGCGCCGGCGTCTCTGGGAGGTTCCTTTTACCGACATGTCCAAGGATGTTTCATTAGTGGTTGATGGAGACTTCAACTGTCTACTTCGACAGGAGGACAAGAAGGATCTACAGGCAAGGTTCACGGGAGATGGAGGAGGCCATTCTGGCCTTGGACCTTCGTGAATTGAGCCTTATTGGTCCTTCTGTTACTTGGTGCAACAATAAACTAGGCCCGACTAGGCTTTTGAGTCATCTTGACTGCCTATTCCTCAACTCATGTGGTCATGGCCTTCTTCCGATGGGGATGGTGTGACATCTCCATCGTGTGGGATCGGACCACACTCTCCTAGCTATGGGGAATGACTCGAAAGAAGACAGGCGGTTAGCGCGGTCTGTGAAGGCTAACCGCACAGTTCGCCGGAGCCTTCTCGGGCGGATAGCCAGAGTTCGCTGGTGTAGTGGACTTGGTCATGGGTTTGTGACATGTGCGGTCTGCTTCTGGAGTTTGTCGAGTTCGGCGGGTCGACTAGGCAGATTTTGTTCCAGTCGCTGGCTACAGTTTGCGCGGACAGGATGCAGAGATTGCAATTCAGCGCGGTCTGGTGGCTAAGTCCAACAGTCTGCCGCTGGCGTGATTCAATCAACACGTGTGGTTGGGTTGTTGCGTTAAGCAGTCTGGAGCTGAGACCGCTGAACTACACGGTTTGGTATCAGTGTCTGTTGAACTGTGCGATCTGGTTGTGGAGACTGACAGTTCGACATTGGCACAGGACGCGTGGTTGGATTGATCAAGTCCACACGTACTAGTTTTGTTGTCCGCTCAGCTTGGCGGACTGATCCTTCTTTCCGCTTATGCGGATAGATGGGCGGTGACGACACTCCTCCTCGCGCCTATAAATAGGAGTTCCCGACTCGTCATAAATAATGAGAACAGTGAGAACTCAGCTCGCGCTTAGACCTTGCGGTTAAGATTCTCTAACCGGCGCGATTAAATGAAGTTGACTCTCTGTGCAGGCTGTGCGGCTAGCATTAGGCGGCTAGGTAACTAGTGGAAGCTTGGTGTGGAACAGTTCGTGGTTAACAGTCAGCGGTATACAGCAGGTCGCGGTCTCAGCTAAGTTATCAAAGGCGCAAGGCGCACCGAGGCGCAAAGGGCCCCTGGAGCCTAGGCGCAAGGCGCAGGCGCGCGCCTGAGGCACGTGAGGCGCAAAAATTGGGGAAAAGAAAATTGAGCGAATTGGGCGCCCAATTCGCTGAAATTGAGCGAATTCGGCGCCCAATTCGCTGAAATTGAGCGAATTCGGCGCCCAATTCGCTGAAATTGAGCGAATTCGGCGCCCAATTCGCTGAAATTGAGCGAATTCGGCGCCCAATTCGCTGAAATTGAGCGAATTCGGCGCCCAATTCGCTGAAATTGAGCGAATTCGTTGAACTTCAGGGAATTGGGAGCCCAATTCGCTCAATTTCAGCGAATGGGCGCCCAATTCGCTCAATTTCAGCGAATGGGCGCCCAATTCGCTCAATTTCAGCGAATGGGCGCCCAATTCGCTCAATTTCAGCGAATTGGGCGCCCAATTCGCTCAATTTCAGCGAATTGGGCGCCCAATTCGCACAATTTCAGCGAATTGGGCGCCCAAGTGCGCCTAGGGGGTGCCTCGGGTGCGTCTAAGATCATGTTTTTGCCAACATCACAAAAAAATTTTAAAAAAAAATACCTTAAAAGTCCCGGGCGCGCCTGAGGCGCGCCTGGGCGCGCCTGAGGCGCGCCTGGGCGCGCCTGAGGCGCGCCTGGGCGCGCCTGAGGCGCGCCTGGGCGCGCCTGAGGCGCGCCTGGGGCACATCGCCCGCCTCAGCTGTGCTGAGGCGCGGCGGGCTGCGCCTGGTGCGCCCGGCGCCTCAGGCGCGCCTAGGCGCGCGCCTTGACAACTTAGGGTCTCAGCGACCTGAAGTCTCTTCCTTGGGGTTGCGGTTAAGTCGAGCAGTTCGTCCGGGCTATCAGCGGACAGTCTATTTCTTCGTTCAGCAGTTCTGTTTGCGGCAAGCTTTGCGGTCAGGCGACCATAATTGATAGACAGAGTTGTTTTCTTAGCATTTCAATAACAAGCAGTCCGCTCGGCTAGTTGCGGTTTGACGACTTTGGCGGGTTGGCGGACAGAGCTTGCGGGCCAGCGGATTGTGCGGTTACAACTTGTTATCCGCGCGGTTTCTTTTTGCCTGGAGTTGTATTTTTCTGCTTCCATCTGGTACATTGCGAAATCATGTCTCACAATGTATGTCTCGCACTCTCGCCTTGTAAATCAGATTTGTAAATTCAAGATTAAGACACTTGTACTTCTGTTGTGCTGATTTCTACTTGGCTTTGGTTATAGTTGAGTATTCCTGCAATCTCTTTCGGCTTCCATCTTGAAATTTTTAAATGGTATCAGAGGGGTGTTGAGCAGTAAACAATTGATCAACTCAGAAGTTTGTTATTCATTTGTAAAGTTCAAGTATTTCAGTTTTGAGCAATGAAGATCAGTTATGCAAGAGGTCTTGGAATTGAGCTCCTGACGCAGAGCAACTTCAAGAAGTGGTGGTTTTGCATGAAGAGTTATCTGATTGGCGAGGACATTTGGGAGGTCGTCGGTGGAGACGATAGACAAGAGGTGGTTGCGGTTGCGGGAATGCTGAGGCGGTGAGAGCTTGGAGGAAGAAGAATATGAAAGCAGAGTTTACTCTTAAGCAGACGATCTCACCGGAGCTGTTTGACCACATCAGCGATCTGGAAGTTTGTCATTGGCAGATAACAGGGTTTTGGCTAGGTTGTTCTCTCTTGCGGTCTGATTCAGCAAGCACCATGGAATGTAACCGGGTGGTTAGCTTTGTCTAACCGCGGCTGTTGCGGTCTGGATTGTGAGACCGCACAGTCCGCTCAGAGCTTATCAGGATCTTTGGCTCGCAAGAAGGCAGGCGATTAGCGCAGTCTGTGAAGGCTAACCGCACAGTTCGCTGGAGCCTTCTCGGGCGGATAGCCAGAGTTCGCTGGTGTGGTGGACTTGGTCATGGGTTTGTGACAAGTCCGGGTTGTTGCCTAGTTCACCGAGACCGCCTATGTTGTGGGGTCTGCTTTTGGAGTTCGTCGAGTTCGGCAGGTCGAATAGACGGATTTTGTTCTAGTCGCTGACTACAGTTTGCGCAGACTGAATGCAGAGACCGCTACTCAGTGTGGTCTGGTGGCTAAGTGTGGCAGTCCTCCGCTGACGTGATTGAATCAGCACGCATAGCTGGGCTATTGTGTTAAGCGGTCTGGAGCTGAGACCGCTGAACTACGCGGTCTGGTATCAATGTCCATTGAACTGTGCAATCTGGTTGCGGGGACCGACAGTTTAGCATTGGCACAAGACGCGTGGCTGGATTGATCAAGTCCACACGGATTGGTTTTGTTGTCCGCTCAGCTTGGCGGACTGGTCCTTCTTTCCTCCTATGCGGATAAATGGTTCTTTGTGGCGGACTGATGCTGGTGTCCGCATTTGTACGGAGAGGTGGTGCTAGTCGCGGATTGACGAACGGTTATCCTATCGTTATGGGCGATGACGACATTTCTCCTCGCGCCTATAAATAGGAGTTCTCGGCTCGTCATAAATAACGAGAACAGTGAGAACTCAGCTCGTGTTTTGACCTTACGGTTAAGATTTTCTAATTGGCGCGATTAAGTGAAGTTGACTCTCTGTGCAGGCTGCGCGACTAGCATCAGGCGGCTAGGCAATTAGTGGAAGCTTGGTGTGGAACAGTTCACGATTAACAGTCAGCGGTATACAGCAGGTCACGGTCTCAGCGGCCTGAAGTCTTTTCCTAGTGATTGCGGTTAAGTCGAGCAATTCGTCAGGTCTATCAACGGGCAGTCTGTTTCTTGGTTCAGCAATTATGTTCACGACAAGCTTTGCGGTCAGGCAACCTCGCGGTCAGGCGGCCAGAAGTGGCGGACAGAGTTGTTTCTCAGCAGTTCAATAACAAGTAGTTCGCGCGGCTAGTTGCGGTTTGGCGACTTGGGCAGTTTCGGCACACAGAGCTTGCGGGTTGGCGACTTGTGAGGTTACAGCTTGCTGTCCGCGCGGTTTCTTTTTGCCCAGAGTTATATTTTTCTGCTTCCATCGGGTACATTACGAAATCATGTTTCGCAATGTATATCTCGCATTTTAAATCAGACTTGTAAATTCTAGATTAAGACTCGTGTTTCTGTTGTGCCGATTTCTACTTGGCTTTGATTATAGTTGAGTGTTTCTGCGATCTCTTTCGACTTCCATCTTGAAATTTTCACATACTCTTCCCCAGTTTTTTGGCCCGGATCTAGTGGAGTTAATACTACAAATTCCAATTCATATGGAGCCATCGTAATTGGCAATATCTTTGGTTAATTTTCAAGGCATTCAGGTAAAACTGTAATGCATAACCTAAGGGTGATATCCTTGCCAATTATTGTCTACTTTTCACCACAATTGAGTTAAGATGCCGTCCACCACTTAGAGCATCTCCAACGGGAGATCTCCATATTCTCCAAATATGGAGATTGCAGTGCTACTGTTTTCTTCAAATATGGAGAACATGGAGAACCAACTCCAACCATGTTCTCCATATTTGAAGAACATTGAATTTTTTAATATTATATGTATAAATAAATATACATTTATTAATGCCAAAATATATTTATATAAATTACATATTTATATGTATAAATAAATATATATAATAATTAAAATAAAAAATAAAAAATTATATTTAAATAAAAACGTCGAGCTGAGCTCGACGTTTTTCCCGAGCTGAGCTCGACGAACGTCGAGCTCAGCTCCACGTTTTTTCATATTTTTATTTATTATAATTAATAATTAATATAAATAATAATTTATATAAATAATAATAATTAGCCTGCTAAATTAAAATAAGCATTACATTATAAAAATAAAATAAACATTACATATTTCAAAATTAAAATATTACATTTGAAATTTAAACTAAAAATCTGGGAGGTCATCACTGGGTTCGATACGATTTCCGCGCGCGCTATCCCCCTGTTGTTCTCCTCCATACCTTGGTATGTTGTAGTCGCTTCCTCCATACTGGCTTCCTCCCTGCTGGTCTCCTCCGAACTGATGTCCTTCAAATTGGCTTCCGTCGTACTGGTTTTCTCGGTATTGGCTTTCTCGGTGCTGATTTCCTCCAAATGGAGGTCCTCCAAATTGAGGCCCTCCAAATGGAAGTCCTCCATGTCGGTCTCTTTCATACTGGCTTCCTCCGTACTGACTTCCTTCATGTTGACCTCCTCCAAATGGAGGTCCTCCAAATTGAGGCCCTCCATATCGAGGTCCTCCATGTCGATCTCCTCCATACTGGCTTCCTCCACACTGGCTTCCTCCAAATTGACCTCCTACAAATTGAGGTGCTCCATATTGGCTTCCTCTATATTGGCTTCCACCGTAACCACTACCTCCGTATACGCCACCTCCATATTCAGTTCCTTCGAGTGATGAAGATCCTCCAAATAATGGTTTTATAATATTTCTATTCATAATTTCTTGTTTTTTTTGTCGAAAATACTGTCGTTCTGGAGTTCCTTTGATGCTATCCAAATCTATCATCATGATATCGTGATCTTGTTTAGCGCTCTGTAGATCTAGTTTTCTTTTTTGATTTTCTGCTTTCATTCTCATGAGCTCTTGGATAGCAGACATATCGTTTGCTCGTTGTTCTTGCCCTCTCTTTAAAAACTCTAAGATTTCTTCGTTTTTTTTAGTATGAGTCTCGATATCATAACCCTTACCACTCAATTGTCTCCTCCTCTCCTTTTCTTGCTTTCTCCCAGTTGGTCGTTTATTGGAAGTTGAGATTGGAGATTCTTCATCCCCAGTACTACCAAGATTCATGTTATTGTTATCTGAATTTAAGTCTATTCCTCTCCCTTGACTGGGAGTGTTAGAACTTAATGTTTGTGACATGTTAATATTTGGAGAGTTCTTATTTTTTGTAGACCCTGAAGTTTCCATCCACTTCTCTGTGTTTTTTAAGATATGCCAAACATGCTCAAACATGAAGCCTTTCTTCTCTTTTGAATCAGAGGCATATAACATTTTGGCTTCATTGAGCTACAAAAAAAATTACTTTAATCACACATTAATTAAGATATTTATGCATTTAAATTCTAAAAAATTCTTACAATATCAAGTTCAGAAGCACCGCTGGGGTTTCGTTGCTCTATCTGCCGAATACATCCTCGGAATTTGCTTGTTTTACTTGCCAAAAGGGACCAACGACAAGAAAGAGATTTTGGGGTTCTCTGTCCTACGCAAGTTTGAGGTCTTGTATTGTGAAAGATGGTTGAAATTCTTTCCCACATTCTTTGTTCTTTCTGATTACTCCCCATAACGGGGTCTTCCGAAACCTCAAGCCAAGCATAACATAGTGCTTGATCTTCTTTTGGGGAGAATGCTTGGCCACGAATAGATGACATGATGACGAGGAAAGAAATTAGAGAGTTCTTGGTTTTGGGGATAGAGTGATGAGAACTTGAGTTCTGCAATGGGTACTTATAGAGAGTGCTAGAATGAGTACTTATGAAAAAGAGAGGCTTGAGTGGAGAAGGCATCCAATGCTTGGGAGAAGGCATCCAATGCTGGGAAAAAACAAGGCTCCGGATTATGAGATGACAGGATTGACAAAACAAGACAGAAGCTTGAGTGGAGAAGACATCCAATGCTTGGGAGAAGACATCCAATGCTGGGAAAAAACAAGGCTCCGGATTATGAGATGACAGGATTGACAAGACAAGACAGAGGCTTGAGTGGAGAAGGCATCCAATGCTTGGGAGAAAACGCCTTAAATAGGCTTCAGCATAACAGATCGTCGAGCTCGGCCGAACGTCGAACGGCGGTCGACGATCGTCGAGCTCGACCGATCGTCGAGCTCGGCCGAACGTCGAACGGCGGTCGACGATCGTCGAGCTCGGCCGAACGTCGAGCTCGGCCGAACGTCGAACGACGGTCGACGATCGTCGAGCTCGGCCGAACGTCGAGCTGGGTTCGGCGCGTCAGACGTCGAGCTGGGTTCGACGTTCGACGTCGAGCTGGGTTCGACGATCGTCGAGCTGGGTTCGACGTTCGACGTCGGGCTGGGTTCGACGATCGTCGAGCTGGGTTCGACGATCGTCGAACCCAGTTCGACGACTGGAGAAAACATCTCCCCAAAAAATTTGGTCCGGGGGCGTTGCCACAAACCCCAACAAAGACAAGATAGAGGCTTGAGTGGAGAAGGCATCCAATGCTTGGGAGAAGGCATCCAATGTTGGGAAAAAACAAGACTTTGGGTTACGAGATGACAGGATTGACAAGACAAGACAGAGGCTTGAGTGGAGAAGGCATCCAATGCTTGGGAGAAGGCATCCAATGCTGGGAAAAAACAAGACTTCGGGTTACGAGATGACAGGATTGACAAGACAAGACAGCGGCTTGAGTGGAGAAGGCATCCAATGCTTGGGAGAAGACATCCAATGCTGGGAAAAAACAAGACTTCGGGTTACGAGATGACAGGATTGACAAGACAAGACAGAAGCTTGAGTGGAGAAGACATCCAATGCTTGGGAGAAGTCATCCAATGCTTGGGAGAAGGCATCCAATGCTTGGGAGAAGGCATCCAATGCTGGCGAGCTATATAAACGCCCTCTTAAGATAGTCAATGATACATTCAAAACATTCTTTTCTTCTAAGAAAAATGAACTATGGAGAAGGTTCATCCCATTTGCGATCTTCATCATCTTCAGATGATGATGAACAAATACTTCTTAAGTGGGAAGAAGAGCTTAAAAATTGGGAGAATGAAGATGAAGTTTTAGCTCGCATGCATGCCTCCAACAATGCCATAATCGTAGCTCAACTTCAAGAAGATGCACGTCCGCGACGCAGAGGTTCAATACCTGGCCACGTGGTAATCAATCGGGGCAGGATTGAAGGCAACACTAGACTTTGGAATGATTACTTCTCCGAACACCCCACGTATGGGGAAACTTTTTTTCGACGAAGATTTCGAATGCGAAAAAATCTTTTCCTTCGCATTGTTACTGAAGTGCAGGAGCACGACAATTTTTTTGTTCAAAAGAAGGATGGTGTTGGTAAGCCTGGACTATCAACAATACAAAAAATTACAGCAGCATTTCGTATGTTAGCATACGGAACATCAGCTGATAATTGCGATGAGTACATTCGAATTGGCGAGTCTACTGTGATTCAATGCTTGAAAAGATTCTGTAGGGCAATCGTACAACTATACAAAGATGAATATTTGAGATCTCCCAATGCAAATGATGTAACAAGACTACTACAGAAAGGTGAAGAACGAGGTTTTCCAGGGATGTTGGGAAGCCTAGATTGTATGCATTGGCAATGGAAGAATTGCCCAACGGCATGGGCAGGCCAATATTCAGGACGTCATGGTGGACCTACAATCATTCTCGAGGCAGTAGCATCATACGACCTGTGGATATGGCATGCATATTTTGGCTTACCTGGATCTAACAATGATATTAATGTCTTGCAGGCATCAAATTTATTTGCAAACTTAACCCAAGGTATAACGCCTCCTACCAATTATACAATACTGGGTAAAAATTATGATGTTGGTTATTATTTAGCCGACGGTATCTATCCGAAATGGTCAACACTAGTTCAAACCATTTCTCATACACAAGATAAAAAAAAAACAACACTTCGCAATGATGCAAGAGGCATGCCGAAAAGATGTAGAACGCGCATTTGGAGTTCTCCAATCACGCTTTGCAATTATTAAGGGGCCTTGCCGTTTTTGGGATAAAAATGTGTTGCATGATATCATGACTGCTTGCATTATAATGCACAATATGATTATTGAGGACGAGCGAGATGAAAATGAAGATATCGTTATTTCTCCACCGCCGCCAACTCAGAATGTTGAAGAGATGGACACAAGTGAAGTCGAAAGATTTCAGCAGTTCCTAAATCGACATAAAAAAATCAGAGACAAGGCGGCACATTTCGCACTTCGAGATGCACTGATCGAACATCTGTGGACACGACATGGTAATGAAACAATGTAATTTGGAAAATTGTATGCATTTTAATTTGAATGTATTTCGGTGTATGTGCAATTTTATTTAGTAAATCGTGTTCTCTAGCTATTTGTATGATTAATAATATTTAGAAAGTATGCAATATTAGTCTCGTTTTGTAGGTCTCGAAAAAACAAATTTATTGGTATATTATATGTGAAGTTTGAAATAATATTTTAGCGGCTACGAACGTTATTGTGTAATATACGTTTTTCTTAAATATAATAAATATATAATTAAAATAAAAAAAATTAAAAAAATATTAAAAAAGTTGAAATGGAGGGCCTGCATTTCCTCTCGTCGTTCTCTAAATTTAGAGGAGGAGGAGGCGGAAATGCAGGCCCCTCCATAATTGCAGCCTCCAATGCCGATGCATTGGAGGGCAACCGGCCTGCATTTCTGAGAAATGCAGGCCGGTTGGAGATGCTCTTAAGAGTAAGAGTGATATCAAAGTATAAATTACTTTTTTTAATCAAAATAAGGCTAGATTGTGGCGCTACGCTTCTAGGGAATGCCCTATCATTAGCTAATTCCAGATTAAGATTCATTTCATTTGTTTTGACATGGAATTTAGTCATGATTGGTTTTCCACCTTGCTCGATCCTCTAAAAGGAATATAAACATCTTGAAGCAGTTATCCATATCACCAACGTGAGTGAATAGTCAGTACCTCTCAAACTTGGTAATAGAACGGGCGTCTGCAGTCTTCCTTTTGCGTCAACCGGTTCATCCACCAAAGTCGAGCAATTTGTCCTCTGAAGTCGACCAATCCAGTCTTCCTACTGCCATTTTTGCTTCAAAAAGCTCAATCCCGCCTCTTGCACAAATATTATCGCCCGCTCAGTATTATTCATCATGTCATTCGGCATCATTCTCCTTTCTCTTTATCATTCTGCTCAAGATCCTAACATCCACTCTTGTCTCTTGTAATCCTGAACGTTGTTCAGCATGTTGTGTGTTTGTCTCACAGTGCTCCTCCAGAACCTGATGATCTCCAAAACTCGTAGATTGCTCTTCAACAGATAATCGATAGATTGTTCTACCAGTTCTTTCATGGTATTGTCATTCAAGGTGATCTCTCAACTTTCCATTTTACTTGCTCTTCAAGAAGAATTGGTTGACCGAACAAACTCGTCGGACGTCGTGTCCCTATAAGTTTTCTCCATGGCGTCTCAATTTTCTTTCTTATCGGGATGATTCCTACAGCCTTAAATGATTACTACCAGATCCCATTACAACCTCTTTGTCAGTGTCTCTTTCCATCCTCCGCATCCAAGACAAATCTCCCTTTGCATGACCAAATCTTCTATAAAAGACTTTCCTGTTTAGTCAAATCTCATATTCTAGGAGGAGCCTCTATATCGACTCTTAATGAATTCTATTCTCAAGTGATTAGTGTAGCCCCGTGAACATTACCGCATCAAACAACAAACCCATATACTAATTATAGTCTTTGTGACCATGGTTATTAGGATCGGGATCCGGATCGTAGAATTTTATGATCATATGATCTAGATTTTGTAAATCGATCCGGATCTTACCTAGGATCTAAATCGACACGTCTACTGCTGGGATCGCGATCCGGATCTTACCTAGGATCTAAATCGACACGTCTACTGCTGGGATCGCGATCCGGATCTTAGGATCTTTAAGATCGCGATCCCGATCCTACTTGTCCGGCTAAAGGTAACTAGAAACATATACAACCCTATCCCAACCCCATTCAACTAGTCTAACGCCCAAAACCTATTACTTAACCTTATCCTAATCCCGCCACATACCCCCATCACAGAATCATATCATGTTACTTTACCGTATCCCAAATGTCGATTGCTGACTGAAAACGGAGGCCAAGAGCAATGTCTTTGGTCGCTTCTAATCCAGACAGTGTCTTCCTTTTCCTTCCTTACCAGGTTCCATTTCAAATGGTGTCAATGTCTTATCATATATTTCCGCATATGAGCAACCAGTGACTTCCTACTTTCATGTCGACGTATTATCTTCCTTTCTAGCGTACGAGTAATTTAGTAGTTAGAAATCCAATATACGAGTAATTCAAGCTTCCTACTTCCTGCTCCCCACATACGAGCAATTCAGCAGTCTGGGTGGTTCGTCTTCCTGCTTCTAGGTTTCCACCAATCCACCATTCTAGATTTGTTTTTATTGTTAGTAGACATTATGTATCCTACTTGAAAACTGAAAGTGAAGTTAGTATTATATTATCTTTTTGATTTTGTTATTCAAAAAAATTTAATATAATTATTCACATACTGCTCAATTTATTGATTTTTTGTTAGTTTGGCATGTAATTGGATGATACAAATTCCATTTTATATTGTCTTAATTAATGAATGTTGTTGGATCTTGTGATGCTCGATCCAATATTACAATCCGATCCAACCTCAAAACAATCTCGCCTAGGATCTCGATCTTGATAACCTTGTCTGTGACTTTTCACCAAAGTATCCACATCACTTTGATCATATGACCTATATCAACCATTCAATGGATGCAGAATTAAGGGAGTGATAACATCCATCTTTATCCTTGAATACTCACACTTCAACATCAGATTCAGATTACTCCTGCATTGAAGACAACTCATCCTTGTGGATCATGTTCCATCTTTCATACTCAACAGTTGTCTTCTCCCATATGGATATTTGAATCTAGTACATCTGATCATATGTCTAATAATTGAATTCTTCTTTACCTTCTAGCTAAATTTCTTCCATACCGA
Organism: Platanthera zijinensis; assembly: GCA_039513925.1. Classification (NCBI taxonomy): domain Eukaryota; kingdom Viridiplantae; phylum Streptophyta; class Magnoliopsida; order Asparagales; family Orchidaceae; genus Platanthera; species Platanthera zijinensis. Next base: position 5,971,186 of record CM077093.1, read on the forward strand.
TGCTACTCTTGCTGATGAATTATTTCCCCAATAAGAGGTATTAGTGGTGTAAAGCCTATACCATCTCTTGCATTACATCATGATGCAGAGCATAGACGAGAACTTGTAGTGGATGACGTGTTTTGAGCCCGTTCAGAGCCAATTGACGACTTTTCATATATGGCATGCCCAGAAGGTATTGACTCAATCCCGCGAAGGTATTTATTTATTTATTGCAACATTACTTCTTGATTAATGGTCATCGCAAGATCCACAACTTTCTTTTGGGTTTTGCTTGTTTCCACATTCTACTGCGCACAACTGTTGTGTCGTATAGCAAAACCCAACATTTTGGGCGGACCTAAATACCCTTGAAATTTTGGCCCGGGTGCAAAGTACCAAAAATTGGGGGGAGAGGGTGCAAAGTGCCAATTTTAAAGATTTTGAGTGCAAAGTGTCAACCAAATGTCAAATCTCATTTACTATATGTATTACCAGATCTCAATAAGCTAAGGTCAACCATTGGACCTTTTCTACAAGCGCAGTCCAGAATAAATAGTTGTTAGAAAAAACTTGGTAGTGCACTGCGCCAAAATCCAATATCCAACACACAAATAGTTGACCATTTTTTACAATCCCAATCAAGAACAAAAGGAATCAGATTCAAAGATGATTGACATAAAATCCGAGGATAAATCTTACCGATCTTGCCAGCACTGGACGAAGTAAAGAGATGCATAAGAAGCTTCACTGTCCGGATGTTAAAGCTCTGGTTATAGGAAGATAGGGCACGCTGCAGCTCCGTGTCGTCGATGACTCCACTCCCATCCTGATCGGCGATCTGGAAGCACGCCACCACGCTCGGATCCGTCCCCGGAGGGAACACCGACGGAAGAAGCGCAGAAAAAGGGTTCGCCGCGCCGTAAGCAAGCGGTTGATCGTATAAGCCCCCTTCACCGCCGCCGTGAGGTTTCCCTGGCTTCTCCGGCTTAGCATATGGTGCTGAAGTCTGCGGGCTGTATCCATAGGGAATCGGAGGTGCGGTGCCGTAGGATTGCGGTGGTGCGGCGGCGTAAGAATTCGATGGCGGCGGACCGTAGGGTTGCGGCTGCGCGCTGCCGTAGGGAGGCACCATGGGTGCAGCGCCGGCGCCGTAAGGTGGAGCCCACGGCGCCGCACCGTAAAGATTTTCCGACGGTGATCCGCCGTAGGGGTAGCCGGAGCCAGGATGGTACCCAGCCATTGGAATGGGCGAAGTGAGATTATGGAGAGAGAATTGCAGCTGCTCGTTTGGAAACGATTGGGTTGCTTATAAATGCTGAGAACGAGGAAGAAGCTATAGAAAATGACACTGTATATCACATTATTTTCCGAAGTGCCACTACGCGATCACATGATGCGATAGTTCGTCGCTTCTAAGTTAGGTACGATTATACACGTGCTCGATTTCTTTCGGCCGGATTTCGTTCCCATTTAGGTGGGCTCCGCCCACATAAAGTCTTTGCTAGCCCTTCCCACTATATGGTTAAAATGATCAAGCAATAGATGGAAATACATGGAGATAGTGGGGTGCGAGAGACGAGCAAGGACTTCATGCGAGCGGAACCCACATGAAGCCTGTCTGAAAATACCAAGAACGGACGAAAAGCGTGCAAAAAAACTCGTATTTAATAATGAGATTGATGGGGCACCCCCTAAATAGTCAAATGCATCCGACTCAAACACGACAGAGTCATGTCAAATGCATCTGACTCCAAACACGCAAGAGCCATGTCAAATGCTTCCGACTCAAAACACGCAAGAGAACCAACCAGAGAAGACCAATCATGCACGTGGACCGTGCCTGCTTAAAGGGGTCCAAAAAAAACCCCAGACGCACGCACGGACGTCCAGCACGCGCTCCCAGCCTGCACGTGCAGGCGGCCAGCACGCGCGCCATCAGCCATCTCCGCCACCTCTGACTACCACAGGCCATCGTCGGCCGTTGCCGGGCAACACGTCCTGGCTGCCCGAGCCGCCACAGAAGCATGTCTGTCATTTCCCAAAAATTGGTGATCCAAGATGATCGAAACAGAGCGATGTCATTCATCAGCACAAAATTCGCCTTGATGCAATTACCAACATGTCCCTTCAGAAAACTAAAAAAAGGACTTTCAAGCTCTCATTTGAAGACAAACAACTCAAGAGACTAGAGAGAGTTATGACATTTTCCGGCGAGGGCGTGAGACGTAGATCGTTCATCTGCTCGGAATTCGCTCTGCTCGCTCTCTAGGTCGTTAAGCGTGCAACACTCAACACTGCCGGTACCTAGCCATTTTTCCGAAAGAACACTCTCATCCAAGTCCAAAGACTTCGTGAATCCTCAGCTCCATTGGACGCTTTTGTCAGAGCATCGCGAGCCTAGTTTATTTTTTTGTTATTCTTGTACTCGAGTAACGCAGAGGTTGCATGCCACCTTCCGAGGTGACTTTGATTCCTTTAAACTCTACGAAATAGTGAAATTTGGTCCGACACAGTTCTAGCCACGTGATTTTTCATTCTTTTCGGGCTTTCAATGTAAAAAAAGTCTCTTGTCATTTGTTATTGTTTTTATTGATTTTTTCGCACCCGGTCCAATTCTGAGATATGGCGATTCGATTCTCCGAACCGGGGAAAAGACTGGGTGACCAGCAACCGATATTAATAATTTACATATTTATAATATAGTGATATTAATAACTTATATCATTATATACTGTATTAAAAATGTAATACATTATTAGTATCACTCCTCCTACGGCCCCACCCCTCTCTCCCTCTCTGGATGCATGCAGCTCCCTCCCCCTTTCTCACTCTATCTCTCTTCCTAGCTTTCTCTCTCCTTTTTTTTCAAAGTAAATTTTTTATAATTAAATAAATTAATTTTTTATAATTTTTGAGTTCTTTTAAAATACTAAACACATCTAATAAACGCCTCCTAAAAACGCTCTTCTATCCTATTCGTGCGGGCGTGCCCTACCCGACTACAACCGACTGTGTCTCTCCTATCTTAAACCGTCCACGCCATTCCTCGCAAGGGAAATTTCGGACCTACCTTTAGGTCCGCTCGGACAATAAAAAGCTGTGAGCAAGTAGGGTCATTGTGCACAGTTTTACTGTGCATTGCGGACCCCACAAAATTACATGGTTCTCCTCCTTCTCATTGATGGAGACCTAAAGAAAGGTCCGCTCCCCAAACCGATTTTTTACTCCCTCGCAAGATGCACCCCCCAGCGCTCTAAATTTCCTAAACAGTTCGGTTTTGATTAATAAATTATTAATTTTTAATGGACACGTGTTAGCAATCCATAAGTCCCGGACCCAGATTTGAAACTGGTCTTCGAACCCAAAATTTTTCCCATCTCGTTAAATTTTTTGGTCAAAAATTTGGTTTTTAGGGTTTAGGATACAGGAAATAAAAAAAAGGGCATCAATCCATCATCTGCTCTAGCTCAAAGTTTCCAAACCTAATATAGAGCGTTGTTAGAAGCACACCTATTTACGATATTAGCACACCCAAAATTCAAATAATACCCAATATTTTAAGCCCAAGATCCGGTCTTATGAGCACACCCGGCCCCTGACGCGTCTTTCATTCCCGCAAACCCTAAATAAGCGATCATTTCCTCCTCTCGCGCCCGTAAGCTGCTCGCCACCCATTCCGACGGACGACGTCTTCGCTGCTCACCACCCGGAAGCCGCTCGCCGCCCATTCCGACGGACGACGTCTCCGTTTCTCGCCGCCCGGAAGCCGCTCGCCGCCCATTCCGACGGACGACGTCCCCGCTACTCGCCCGACAGGTATATTCGGACCCCTCCAGTGAACTTCACGTGACTCCCCCCACCCAGCTCCACCCTGCGAATCCCGGGTTTGTGCTCGTCCTCTTGTAACCTTTCCGCCCGATGGTTCTTCTCCAGAGGTCATCCTAAACCCCGCCGGAGCTTGATCGTCGGTGTCCTCATAAAAAGTTGGGTTGCAAATAAAATTTTGTGGTGTGCCAATATCAATGGTGTGCTAGTATCCAAAATAGGTGTGCTCCTAACAACGCTCTATTTTTAATAGCCTCAACAACACTCAAGCCTTTATCCCACTATAATGGGATTTCCTATATGGATCCTTTGTCGTCATCGTGCCCTATCTTTTTGTCATAATCTCACTAATGTCTAAGAACACCATATCTTTCCATCACTTGCTCTAGCTCAAAGTTTCGAAACCTAACATTTTTAATAGCCTCAAATTTTTAAAATTTTCACGAAGCTATCGTCGCGGGGAGAACATTCAACTACAAGAAGGATTATCAGTTGGATGAAAACAAGGAGATGGTCGCCCTCTGAACCATGAACATTGTTGGAGCAATGGCTTCTTGCTAAATTGATGCATTAATATGATATCAAGTAATTACAAAAAATCAAAATTTTATTTTGATCTAATGTTACAATTTTGTAATATTAAAAAGAAGTTTGAATAATTACAGCTTGCACCCCTCCAATGTTTAAATAACATTCATGCACAAAAACACCAACACTTGGTAATGTATTGGGAACCACTATGTAGAGTGCTTGTGGTGTACACGGGGAGAAGAAGGGAAGGAGCACAAACTCCTCTTCAATGCGAGCAAGTGATAACTGAGATATCCCAGATGAGTCCCAGACGTAGATCTATGTTCGAACACAATAATTTTGACACGCGGAGAAGATGCATCCAATTTGGCGCAAAAAACAATAAAATATTAACAAATAAAAATTCGTGCATCCGCTATGAAAAGCGGGCATCCAACGAGATGAAGGCTTTGTATGGCATGATTGTAGCAGTCATGATCAAGACGGTTATAAACTATCGTTCACAAACGCCCAACCTCACTTACATATCTTCATCCACTTTTATGTTCAAAACTAATTAGATCATGTTCGTTTCGCAGATTTTGATACGTAGGTTTTGATTTTACTTGAATGAAAATAAAAAATCAAGTTCGTTTAGCCATTTTAAACCTAATTTTTGGTTTTATAAGAAAACTGGTCGGTTTTCATGGGCATAAAAACTAACTAGCCCTAAAACTTACCTCGATAGCTCGGTTTTCATCCTGTCGCTGTCTTCTCCCTCCCGATCGAGCAAACATCTGCCGCTTCCTCCTCTCCCACGCTTCCACGACGCCAACGACGACAGCACGAAACTCCGGCGACCACCACCGGCCTCGACGAAAACCTGTGTCGTCTCCCTCACCGAGCTCTGACCATCCTATGTCCGTGCTCGTTCTCTGACCAACCCTTGTCCATGCTCCGACGACTTCCAAGCCTCCTCCGAACCGATTTAGATTTTCTTCTTCCTCCTGCAGCAAATGTGACTATTTTCACTGTTATTTGTATTTTTTTGGATCTATAGAGTTCTGAAATTTCTCTTTCCTTCGAATATAATTCTACATATGAGATCAGATTTACTCTTGTTTGTATAGTTTCTTTGCCAAAATTATGGTGAGTTGTATCGTTTTGATGTGTAAATCTTATATCATGATGATTGTATCTTTTTTTATGTGCAAACATTATGATGATTTTAAGTTTTTGATATGTGAAAACTTATATTATGAACGATTTGCTTTTTAATGATGTTTAAAATATTTGTTTACATAAGTTTAATGTTTTTTTATTAATTTAAAAATTAATTCCTGTACCCAAAAACCTTCCTATAGACGAACATAAATTTGACATTTATCAATTTCTGAGCCTAAAAACCTTCCTGCAAACGAACAGCAGAATTGAGTTTTAACAAAAAACTAAAACCATCCAATTTTTAGTTTTCAAACAAAACCAATTCCTGTCAAATAAAACCTGTGAAACTAACAAGACCTTATATTTTTTGATGGCGGTCATAACCATTGTAATGCCAAACATGCATTTCATGATGTCAGCGTTTTTGTCTAGACTGGGCAGAGCAAAAACGCCCAGCCAAACGGAGCAAAGATATTTGGCAAGCTTCCACTAAAAAAAAGTAAAAAACAATAGCACCGGAGCAAATAATGTATGAATGTCTATAATTTCACACCATACCCAAAAAGTTAAAATTATGATCATGGTTAAGCTGGGCTGAACGATGGCAAAACCGTACAGTAGAACAGCAATTTGTACGCTCAAAACGGCAACGCCCACCTCATCATTATTTGCGCCGACACCCCAAACAGGGTTAAGAACCGCAGAACATCACATCTCGTTGTAAATTATGTCCCCAGAATACTAAACCCTAACAAAAAAAAAGCAATGAAGACGAAAAGAAAATATAACGATCAAGGATTATAAGGTAACAAAAAACCAAGGAATAAAAGAGGCAAGAAAGCTTTTTTCTCAACGGTCACATATTTTAAAACTACTATTAGACCAGGTTCAATCATCAACTTGGACCGGTGAACCATGATCCCATTCATACTGAACCGGGTCCAATTCACCCACATTTTATAAAACAACCTTGTGCTTTAAAAATAAAAATAAAAAACTGCGATGAACATAATAAACATAACCTGAAGGACGCTGGCAAGATACAAAAAGATACAGGAGGAGAGATCAAAATATTGGTGATGATCTTCAATCAAACCCAGCATTCATGTTTGTTTACCATCAGGAGACAGAGCCCCTCAGTCCCAACCACCGCCTGAGCTATCTCTGCCGGACCACCCGCCGCCACCGCCCGGAGGTGGAACCACTCTCTTGGTCCCGCTCCACTCTGAGCTTCCGCCGCCCAAACCAGAATCAGTAGCAGCCGGGCTTTTCCCGGCCATCGATTCGGAACCCCACCCGCCATCGGATCCACCACCACCACCAGCATCATCTCCTCCCCAGCCACCCCTGTCATTGCGAGCATTGCCCCTGCCTCGGCCGCCAAAACCGCCACCGGCAGATCCGCTCCACCCGCTGCCTCCGCCTTCACCGGCTTCAGCAGGGCTGCTGCTGCCCCACCCTCCCCCGCCCCTACCGCTCGAACCACCCCAGCCACCAGGGAACCTCTCTCTGCCAGGTGAGTCCTGTACCTTGGCACCAGCGAAGTTGCTTAAACCACCATCTTCGACATTTGAATTCGAGCCCCACTTGGAATTGCCATGATCGGAATCCCTTCCTCTTCCGCGGCCACGACCACGGCCTGGTCGTGGGAGGCCACTGGGATGGCCATCACGACCGCCCCTTCCGCCTATCCACCAAAAAAAAAAATCATTGGAGTGACAATATAAGATAATAAGTGTTTGTTTACAAAGCAAGGAGGCATATACTTGAAAACCAAAATGGCTTTTCAAATAGTTTTGGGGGAAGATATTTCAAAGCCGTAGCTACATGATTGAGGAAAAATAGTAATGGGGGTTTTAAATTATATAGGCCGTGTTTCACATTTAGGGCATTGTTTTTTTAAAACACATCATTTTGACAACTCACATACAAAGTCTTCTCATTTATTTATAAGTGCAGAAAAAACGAGACAGAAATAAATAAAATAATATATTAATTTCTCAATCACACATACAGACAAATATTTGTATATTTATATAGGAAGAAGAGTAATAATTATATTATAAGATGTGAGACTAAAACCTAAGAAGGTGATGGGCTCCTTAACCTGGGTCTTGCAATGGGCCTCCCTACATGTTTTATCCAACACTCCCTCACAAGCTGGAGCATACAGATCATAAACATCAAGTTTGGACAAGAACTGATAAAATATCGAACGTGGTAAGACTTTAGTGGGAATGTTGTCAACTTGTCCAGCAGCAGGAACATGTTTTAAATCTAGTTTTTTTGTTGATTTGAACCATCTCCCGAACGAAGTGACAATTGACTTCGATGTGTTTGGTGCGTTCATGGAATACAGAATTCTTGGCAATATCTATAGCAGCTTGACTGTCGAAAAAGAGAGTGGCCGGTGAGGAAAGTTTGACACCCATGTCACTTAGGAGGCTTTCCAACCATGTAAGCTCAGACACAACAGCGGCCATCGAACGATACTCAACTTCGGAAGATGAACGAGCAACCGTAGACTGCATCTTGCTACTCCGGGTGATAAGGTGTCCACCAAAATAAGTATAACACTCACTTGTGGAACGACGATCATCCAAAGATTCACCGTAGACAAGATCAGAGTAGTCAATAAGGGATAAGGAAGAAGAAGGCTTACATACAAGCCTTTGTTCAGGAGCAGTCTTCAAATATCGGAGGATGCACTTGATAGCCTGGAGGTGAGAGATCCGCGGAGCATGCATGAATCGACTGACAACTCCAACCACAAATGATAAATCAACTTCTTTATAAGACGACAATAATACTCTGGGTTCAAAAGAAATAGATCAAAGTCGGAGGAATGAGCGCAAAACTAATGATTGATATTCATAGGAGTATCAACAGGCATGCATCCAGAATGCCAGCATCATGGAGAAGGTCATAATAGTATTTCCATTGAGATAGGACAAGACCATGACGTCTTGCAACCTCGAGATCAAGTATCGAAAGTTTCCCAGATCTTTAGTTTGAAAATCAAAGGTCAAGTATTGTTTGATCATGTGGATTCCTTTGGAATCATCACCCATAATCAAAATATCACCGACATAAATCAAGAGAATCACTATGTCCGTCGGACGATGATGAGTAAAGAGAGAGAAGTCAGTCGAGCTTTGAGCGAACCCAACATCACAAACTGCCATACTAAACTTCACAAACCATGCTTGAGGAAACTATTTGAGACCATAAAGAGATTTTTTGAGGTGACATACAAGGAATTTTCCCGTGATGTCAAACCCGGGAAGTTGCTGCATGTAGAAAGTCTCAACTAGATCGTCATTGAGAAAGACATTCTTGACATCTAGTTGATGTAATGGACGCGAAAGGAGCGAGTGGTGGACGCCATGGGGCTGGAGACGTCGGCTGGTGGACGGTAGTAGGCGGATCTAGTGAAGATATGTGGAAACAGGGGCCCAGGGCATTTTAGTGTCAAATCGGGCGCGGAAATCGCGGATCGGCGGAAGGCTCGCCACAAGAGGTGATGCACGCTCGGACGCCAACAGTAGAGAACGGGTCGTGGGGTTGGGGGGCTCGATGTCGGAAGCAACGAATCGAGGCCGCAGCAGGCAGGCGTGCGCAGAAACGGCGCATCAGCGGAGGCGGATGTCACGCGGGATCGACGTTTCAGCAGAAGCGAAAGTCGTGTGGGATTACTGTCATAGCACAATCTCGAGCACCGGGGGCTAGATGGCGGGCGGTGAGGCTGGTCAGACCAAATTGATACAATCCTGGAGAGGAATCAGGCAAGGGGGAGGGCCGGTGGTGGTGAGAAAAAAGAGAGAGATTAGGGTAGAGAAGAAAAGCTTAGGGAGCAACCCTAAATTCCATTCATCCAAGGATAATAAAAAAAGTACAACATCACCCCTTATAGGCGCAGGGTGTGGATAGCGAAAGGACGGTGCTAATAGAAAAACGTACGCGCAACATAATATGAAATAACAAAATGCAAATAAAAATATCATCCCGACGGCGCGTATTCGGTCTTTCCTCCAGACGGACCCGTCATCATCTTCCTAGGCGTGTAAAGCCGCCACGGCGTCTCGTCGACGTGCACGTCCGTAACATATACCCTAAACAAGCAATTGGTACTCTTTTTTTGTTATTATTTTTCACTACAATAGTCTTATTTAGAGATTGTTGAAGTGGTGGTTGTGTGGGTACAGACAATAGTTTAAAATGTAACTGACACTGAATAAAGTACCCACTCTTACGCATGAATATTAAATCAAAATGAGCAAAAGATAGTTGATTTCAAGTCACTACTTTGTCAAGTTTGTAAGCTACAAAGTAGATAATATTAATTTCTTAGGGTATGTATACTACAATAATTTCATAATTAATATGTACTTTTTGTTGATGCAGGCGGTTGAAATTTTGCACATGATGCTTGCAACTCCTAAATTTGGAAGATTGACTTTCAATTTCAATACTAACATGTTCAATTTTTGGTATGAATTTTGGACTGTTATTTTGGACAGCTATTATTTTGGGAGTTGCGGACATGAGAATGCTTAGGTGGATGTGTGAACACACGAGATTGGATAAAATTAGGAATGAAAGTATCAGGGATAAGACAGGGGTAGCACCAATTGCAAAGAAGATGTGAGAAGCTCGTCTAAGATGGTTTGGAAACGTAAAAAGGAGACCATTAGATGCACCTGTTAGGCATTGTGAGAGTCTAGTCACTAGGCATGTTAAACGAGGGAGGGGTAGACCAATAAAGACTTGGGATGAAACTGTAAGGAAAGACATGATGTACTTAGGCATTAGTGAGATTATGAAAAAAGATGGGGCACAATGGCGACATAGGATCCATATAGCTGACCCCACTATAGTGAGATAAAGGCTTGAGTGTTGAGTATTATGAAAAACATTGGACTTTAAATGCACATTGGACTTCATGATGCATTACCATTTTTTAATATATTGAGTTGCGGATAAAATTTTGGACTATAAAAAAAATATTCTGGACTATAAATAGCTAGGGTTTCAAATAGCGATAAGCATACTGCTTAAAAGTCAAAACATTACTCTAAAAAAAAGAAAGATTTCTATCTCACTCGGTTAAAACTTCTAGCACAATTAACTCACGTCAGAGCAACAATAAAAACCTTAAATTTTCTTATTCAAATGCGCCCATACAACAGTGAGGCAACCAAAACAATTGATGGAGTTGATATGAATACAATCCCCTGGGCCAAAGCCACCTCGCCAAGCCCTGTCACTGTAGTCTCGCGCATGTTCTACGACGAATGTAGCTGTAAGTGACATTTCCGAAAATTTTGCCCGCTTTAACAAATATAAGGGAGCGGAGGGGTCTATTATCTTGAATCATTTAGTCTTCTAAGCTCTCATTGGAGAGAGGTTGATGTAAATCGGAATCCAGAAATAAATTTTAAATAATAAATTTGCGAGAATTTTAAATTGTGCGCCGCAAACAATTTTTTTTTACAAATAATAGCATGCAATATTCGATCTAGGGTTCGAAGACACGCATAAGAGCCAATAAGCGAACATATGATGAATATGACTTGAGCTCCACCGGCATGAGATTAAAGAAATAAAATAACGACAATAGGGAAACATGTATCATAATAATTAGTGGAAAACTCATAAATAAAAAAAAACAAATAAAATTAAGATAAAATTAGATTAACATGATTAGAGCAAGTAGAGAGAGGGGCATACAATAGCCTAAAAAATGTAGCGAAATAGACTGGTGTGGGAACGAAGGGATAAATAAAGTCTAACACGGGCTTGAGGGGGCGAAGACAGGAGGCTGGGGTGTTTGCTTTCTGGGGTAAGAAGAACGACGACAAATGGGAGAAGTTCGCATGGCTTTGGTGTCGGTCTCTGAACAGTAGACGGTCGGATAGCGTCGAGGAGACAGAAAGTCAAAGGACTGGAGGTCTCAGATCTGACGGCTGCAACTTCTATCAATGTCGAAGCTGATGGAGGAGTTCGAATCGACGTAAGGCTCGCCAAATCTTTTGGGGAATGACAAAGGAGAGGTCGCCTTATCTTGGAGGAGGCCTCGACAGTGTTCGAGACGTGAAAAGACTGGTTAGTGGGTGGTTGGAGGGGTGGCTCTGGGAGCTGTGCTGGACAATACTGAACAGAAGAGAGGTTCCTCTGTTGATTTTATTCCAGCCTGATGTGAACGGGGGCCAATTCTTTTACAAGAAATAACTTGAGTATGTGATGTAGGGTAGGCTAAGGAATGCAACACCTAGACTCTATATGCAACACAACCATCGGTTCTCGCAACAAATTATTGGAGCAATGATAATTAGTAACGCCACAAGCAAACAATTGTAACAAGAATTATTTTTAATATTGAGCGAATCTCTTTGTTGGCTTTCCTCCGCTCGGAGGGCCAAAAGCGAAGCGCGCGGCGAAGAGATCCTCCTGCAGGTTAATAATCAATCGGTGCCAAAATACCCCAAACAAGCTCCAAGCAAATACGAGATTAACCAATAATAATATCAAGAAAATAGTACAACCAAATCACAAAAATAACTCAAGACTAGGGGCTGATTTTGGGCAATGGAGGTGGAAGGTTCGGGTGGCGTAGATCGGGTGCCGGGTGGTGGAACCGGAGGTGGAGATAGCGGTTGGGGCTGTTTTGGTGGTGGATGAAGGGATCGGAGAGGAAACGGGTGAATCCGGATGAATACACGTAGATCCGGACTCGGGAGGGCGGATCCGGTAATGGAGGGTCGGATCCGGGTTAGGGAGAGTAGATCGGGTGATGGGAGGGTAGATCGGGGCAACTAGAACCCGGATCGTAGGGAATAGTAGGATAGGGGTTAAGGGAAGGTGGTTCCACGGATTTAGGAAGGGAGAGGAGGTTCGGCGGGCTGGGGGGAGGCGGAACGGCGGGGAAGGAGGGGCTCGTTCAGCCCAAACCTGGGCGGAATAGGGGGGGGGGACTGCGGGGGTTGTAGTTGAGCGGAGGAAGAGGGGATCGGTCAGCCCCAAACCTGGGAGGAATAGGGGGACTGCGGTGGGGTTGTATTTGGACGGAGGAAGAGGGGCTCGGTCGGCCCCAAACTTGGGCGGAATAGGGGGCTGCGGGGGTTGTAGTTGGGCGGAGGAAGAGGGGGAGGGGAGGAGGAAGACTTACCCCAAGGCGTCGGCACCAAGGGTCCACGGCGTCGGCACCGCGAGATGACCACCGGAAGTAGGGAAGAAGACCTCTCCAACTTCAGCAATGAACCCTAAAATCAGCCTCCTAATCCTATTTATAAGAAACAAGCATTAGGGCATCCCATCGAACGGCTATGATTGGTCGGTGGGTTCGCCCTTAAATAAACCAAACACATGTCCAAAAAAAAATACATAAATATATGATTTAGATTCGCGGCGACGTGCCGGACGCAACCGCGGGGTCCGATCGGCGATCCGATCACGTCTTCCGGCGGGAATAAATGAACGTGGGTCCCGCTCCATCATGTGCACGATCCGATGGACTCCCATCAGTATGCTTTTTGGCTAGAAATCAATTGTGTGATTTCTTATACGAATAGGGGTGAAAAAATGACATTCATGTAGGGATTCTAAATCATCTCTTTTCAAATACAACTACAACACTCAAGCCTTTATCCCACAATAATGGGGTCGCCTAAATGGATCCTTGTCGTCATTGCGCCCTATCTTTAGTCATATCTCACTAATTTCTAAGTACATCATGTCTTTCCATATAGTTTCATTCCAAGTCTTTTTTGGTCTACCCCTCCCCCATTTAACATGCCTAGTGGCTAAACCCTCACAACGCCTAATCTGCTTGTAATAATGCCTGTGTGAATGCTGCTCTGGTTTTGCCACCGGGTGCGGGGGGGTTCTGCTGAGATTCAGATGGAGGCTGCCGGCGATGTGGAGACAGCTGATAATGGAACAGCCTCTTCCTTACTGGCGGATTCAGAATTGGATGCGAAGGAAGAGGCTTTTGATCCCCTTGCAGGGGAATCGAATCTGTTAAAGTGCAACAACTTGGTAATGACACTCCTGGTGTTCGGTATAATACCCCAACCTGGGCTCAGGGGTACTAATCTGCAGAACAAGATCCCTCTGGCACCCCAGGCTCCGTCCCATAATTTCTGGTATGATTACCCCCCCCCCCCCCCCCCCCCCCCGCCCAGGGATGTTGGAGGTGGGCCTAATGCTTGGAGTAAGCTGCTCCCTGTACCGGCGAATCTGATGTATGGACCTGATGAGTTTATTGACGAGAATGATATCGTCGTGCTGGACGATGAGAGGGACGAAGTTCGGATCAATCAATTTGAATGTGCACTTGTCGGTAGGCTCCTAGGACAGAAGCTCCCACACCATGTCCTCTCGCTTGAGCTGCACAAGAGATGGGATAAATTTGGTCCCTTCACCCTCACAGTGGTGAGTGTGGAATGCTTCATTTGTACTTTCAACTCAACAGTCATCCGAGATGAAGTCCCGCGTAATGGGCCTTGGCTCATTAACGGGTATGTGGTAGGTCTGGATACCTGGACGCCGGCCTTCCACCCCTCACGGTTGCCGGATGTCACAACCCCAATCTGGATTCGTCTTCCAGGACTTCCCCTCATCTTTTGGGACTAGGAGAACATTGGTCGAATTGCCACACGGGTTGGGGAGCCTCTATGGATTGACGGGGTGACCAACTCTCTGAGACGGGCTGAGTACGCCCGTGTCTGCGTTAAAGTAAATCTTGTGAAACCTCTGCCGCCAGGTGTTCGGGTCAACAGTCGATTTCAAACCTTTGTCCAGAAGGTGGAGTACGAAGGACACAAGTTGTTATGTTACCGTTGTGGTTGTGTGGGACACAAGGGTGATTCATGCCCCTCTGCGCCCCCTGATGTGGTTGGGAAAGTTCTTCCGGACCGGCACCCATCCGACCGTCCCACCAAAACTTTGCTTCAGGGTGGCCAGGCGGGACGTGGAGCAAAGCCTCACCCTGATGGTGTTTCTTCTCCACCCAATGAGAAGCTGTTTACAGCGGATGCAGCAACAGAAAACCAGCATGGAATTACTAAGTTGAGTGCAGGTGTGGCTGCCCATTGGTGGGTCTGGAATTGATTTGTACCCCCCTGGCGGTTTTGTGGATGGTGTGGGCTATGGCCCATGGACCCTTGTACAGCAGAAGAGAAGGCCGGGAGCACCTGGTGGACGCAGCGATGCGAGCCCAGCTAATCATAATGATCAGGCTTTGGCTGATGGTGGAGGAGGTAGGTCTCGGGGTCATGGTCGCAGACGAAGGTCGAGAAATCGCAGGCAGGATTTAGTTCATGGCCCGGTTGGCATCGTGGAGGCCCTGGATAAGCCTGGCTCGGGATCTGGATGGAGCCCCCTGAAATGGGGGACTCGTCTGGTGCGATCGTGGTTGCAAAATGATCGTGATGGGGCCATGGGTTGGAGCATTGTGTTGGCGGACCATGTTCCCGGGGGCTCACCCCAGCCCGGTTGTGCTGCCCCTTCCCTGTCGGCGGAGGTGTCCTTGCATAACAGTTGGGCCTTGTTGGAGGCCCAGCCCAGCTCGGAGATTCTACTGACGGCCCAGGACGTTGTTCGGGCTCCGGTTATGGCGGGGAAAACGCTGGTTGTTTCGGGGCAGGTGGGTGTTACCAGCTGCCATTCTGATTGACACGGAGGTGGGTGTTCCAGATAGCTGGGCAGATCCCATGATTGAGATGGTAGACCCGGGCATGAAGGCTCCTCGTTGGGGCCGTAGTCTTGATGCCTGGGACGGCTTAGGTCGTGGAGCGGAAAATGGAATTAAGCGAGGTCGGAGGCCGGGGACCAAGGCCAACCACTTCTCCAAAGTGGCCAGACTGGAGGCCGAAATGAGACGGAATGCGTCGAATTTCAAGATTGGGAGGACTGGATGCAGTGGCAGCGGCGGGAACGCTTCCCCTTCGGTGATCAATGTCTAACATCCTCTGGTGGAATTGTTGTGGCGCGCGGAAGAAGGGTACGCGCCACTACTTGCAGGATATCATCCATCAGCACAAGGTTGGCTTGGTTGGGCTCTTGGAGACCAAAGTCGAGACCCTCCTTCGTTGAGATTGACAAGTTGGTGGGACAGGGCTGAGCGTATTTTCATCAGCCGGCGATGGGCATATCTGGGGGGAATCTTGGTGCTTTTGCAGACGGGTTCGTTCAGCTTTGAGGTTGTGGACGCTGGGCCGCAGCGGGTGGTTGGGCGGGCTTGTCTCCCTAACTTCTCTCGCTGCTTGATCGCCTTTATTTATGCTAATAAGGACAGTCATCTTCGTTGTGCAATCTGGACTGCGTTGGGAGTTTGGTTGTCGGCCCCTGGCCCGGCCTTTGTTGGTGGTGACTTCAATTGCATTCTATCCCAAGATGAGAAGAAAGGTGGCAAACCGTGCGTGTACTATGAGGGGTCGCGCGAAATGGAGGCTTTCCTTGCTGCGGATCTACATGATGTTGGCTTCACGGGTCTGCCTTCACGTGGTTCAACAACAGGCCAGGTCCGAAAATAATATTTGTTCGCCTTGAAAGGGTTCTAGTTAACTCTGCTATTATCCGGCATGGGTTGGCCAGCCTCTCCTCTATTATCCACTAGCAAGTTGGCGACGGAACTTCAGTCGATGCTCTCCATGATCGATGGATCTTCGAGATACCGCTGTCCCGGTGGTCTACCTTTGTTGATGTTGGCGCCTTGAAAGGCCTTCGGGTTGCAGATCTGATTACGGATGATGGACGGTGGTGTTCGGTGTCGTTGGTGGAGTTCTTTGGCCCGGACCTGATTCTCCTTATTGTGCATCTCCCCTTGGGACGGGGTGTCGACCGGCCAGAGATGCTCTCCCAGTTTAGCGGGCGGTCGATCACTGTTATGGCTTATGAGCCCCTTGTTCTACAGGATCAGGCAGAGTTTTTGTGGCTGAAACGGCTTCATCTTCACCCGTAGGAAAGCTTCTTTTGTTGGAGACTCGCTTGGGACGCCCTCCCGTCTAGCTGTTGACTGCAGCGACGGGGTCTCTCGGAGACTGCGGACTGCCCCTGGGACTGTAGAGGGCTGGAGGATAGGGATCACCTGGTTGGCGGGTGTCACTTTGCGGCGGCAATCGAGTGTGAGCTTCGGCGCTGGGGCAAGTGAGTCCCTGCGGGGTGGAGCTGGCAAGATCTTCAGATGGCGGCTAACCATGGGGGGCCGACCTCTTTGGAGTCGGCAAGGCTCCTGTGTTATGTTATTTATCAGTGTTGGAGGCCCGAAAAACAAATGTGCGCGGCCGGGAGTTTGGTACCCCCGTCGTGGTGGTGGCTTATATCATGAAAAATTTGGCTCTTTTTGACCATGGCACCAACCGCCCTTCAGGGTTGTTTCGTCCATCTTTTGGTGCCCCCACCGCCCGACTGGATTAAGGTTAATGTTTATGGGTCTCTACTTCCGTGAAGAACTGCGGGCCTAGGCGTTGTTCTTCGTGGGGCGAACGGTGAAATTCTTGTGGTAGACGGTTTTACCTGGACAAATTGGGACCCCGGACGGGTAGAGCTTGAGGTCGTCCGGGCCATTCGCCGTGTTATGACGCCAGCTCTTCTGGAGGCTCGGGGTTTCATTGTGGAGGGAGATGCGGCAAATGTCATCGAGTTTTGTCGTACCTGCGTTCGACGGGAATCCCGACCTTCTCCTCTGGACGTGGATACTGATCTTGCTTTTCTTACGGACTTCGATGCGGTCCAGTTCCAGCTTGTTAGCCGTATGGCTAACAGGGTTGTCGACCATTGTGTGTGGGTGGCGCTGGGAGGGGATTTTATGTGGGATAAGGGTATTGGTGCCGATAGTAACTTTTTAGATCTAAAGGGTGAGGATTGTCGGGGATTCGACGGGGGTTGAGGCTCCTTTGACCTCCCCTTTTTGTTTGTAGTTTTTGTTTTTTCTCCCCCCCCCTCCCGTACTCTTCTTTTCCCTAGTAGTGCAATTTCAAAAAAACACTCAGAACCGTAGAGCATTGATAGTCTAATTACAGTACGGTAAAATTTGCAATTACATAAAATCCTAGACACGCTTCTCCACTTCAACCAACCTGCTTGGATTCTTTGTATCACATCTTTCTCCACACTTCCATCTTTTTGAACTATTGATCCCAGATATTTAAAGCACTCATTGAGAGAAATATCTTGCTCACCCAACTTAATGACGGAGTCAACCGTTCCTCTTGCGCTATTAAATTTAAGTTATGTATACTTCGTCTTTGTTCAACTTAACCTAAAACCTTTCTTTTTTGAAGTGTCTCGCAAGAATTCAAGTTTCGCGTTTACAACCTCGCATGTCCCATCGACCAAAACAATATCATCTGCAAACAACAAACACCAAGGTATTGCTTGTTGGATATGTCCGATGAGCTCATCTAAGACAAGAGTAAAATAGTGATAGAAAATTCATGTGTTAATCCTCCAGATGTCCTCACCCTCGTCACTAAATTTGTATACATATCTTTGATTACGGCTTCAGTTGGCGCAGCGTTTTGTAGAAGTGCGTTTTATCAAAACGCAACCGGGTGGCCAAAATCAATTTGTTTTTCCGCCTCACGTTCGAATCACATGAGTTTCGCTCCGTTAAGATTTCCGCCGGCTGCAACTGCCAACCGCAACCTCCAGTCAGCCGCGTTTTCAGAAATTAGTATTTTGGAATTAACCTCACTGGCACTGCTAGAGAAGACAATAAAAGGTTTACTCTTTCGAACTCAGGCATCACCTCCACATTTCAAACCACGGCCATCATCACCAACCCCCAAAGCTTCTCACGCCGACTACAAAGCTCAGCCCGTCGCCAAGATCCGCCATCGCTGCCACAAGTCGATCAACCGCCACCCTCTTCAAAAACTTTCCAGATCCGGTTGCGATTCGGCGAACCCACCAGCGGGTTCGTCGGGACCCGACGAACCCACCGCCTCCGCTTCCTCCAAGCTCCAGCTCCTCTTACTCCGTCTGAATGTCACAATCGAGGGCAGGTCAATTTTAAAAAAAAACATGACATCGAAAAATTTACAAACCTGCATTTACAACAACTTATCCAAACAGAATATGTCTATATATTTAATTAATATACAAAATTAATCGTATAATTATGTCTATATATATAATTAATCATAACCGTTGTTTTGCCAAATTGTTTTCTGTTATGAACAGGCAAACACAAATTATCCAAACAGATCTCCATTTCCAGCAACCAGTTTCCAACAGCTCCATTTACAAACCTGCATTTACAACAACTCCTTTTACAATCGCAGTCGCTATCCCAAATGAAGCCTACGTCAATATATGATACAATTACAATTTTCTTTTCTAAGACTCTTCATAAGACCTTTCTTGGAACATTATCATAAGCCTTCTCAAGATCGATAAACAACATATGCAAATCTTGTTTTTTTTCGATAGTTGTTAATGAGTTTCCTCAAGAGGTGTAGAGGTTCTATGATTGACCGCCCTGACATGAATCCAAATTGATTCTCTGAGATGTTAGCCTTTCGTACTACTCTTCTCTCTATTACTCATTCTCATAGTTTCATGGTATGAATCATTAATTTAATTGCTTTGTAACTGACACAATTTTGGATAGCTCATTTGTTATTATACAAAAGTACCAAAATCAAAGATATTTTATTTTTATTTTCGATTCCTAACTTATAGGAATGGGAGTAAATTAAGGCTTCGTTTGGTTTGGCGTTTTGCTCAGGCGGCGGGAGGAGAAGGAGAGCTTTTAGAACCGGAGGGCGGAGGCCGCGGTAAAATCTCTCCATTTTCCTCCATTTCCCATGGTGCGGCGGGTGCCAACGGAGCAAACGTCGCCGCCGGCCATTTGGTTACCCGCTGTGCGACGACGTTTGCCCCAAACGGAGAGCTCCAAACGCTGCGCCAAACGAAGCCTAAATGAGATATTCATGTGAGTTCTCTGCAGTACGTGTCACTCTGGTCTTATCCCTGATACAGTCATTCCTAAATTTATCCAGTCTCATGTGTCCAAACATCCACCTAAGCACTCTCATCTCTGAAACTTCCATTTTTTGCTCATGGACATAATTCACTGCCCAACACTCAGAACCGTAGAGTATCGTTGAAATAATTGCAGAACGATAAAACTTGTCTTAAAGTTTTAATGGTACTTTACAATCACCTTAGATCCCAGACTTGTATCTCCACTTCAGCCAACTTGTTTGGATTCTATGTATCACATCTTTATCTACACCTCCATCTTTTTGAACTATTGAACCCAGATATTTAAAGCACTCACTGTGAGAAATATCTTGCTCACCCAACTTAATGACGGAGTCATCCGTCCTTCCTAAACTACTACACTTAAGTTCTATATACTACGCCATTGTCGTGCACAACCTAAAACCCTTCATTTCTATAGTGTCTCACCGAGATTCAAGTTGCACGCTTACACCCTCGCGCGTCTCATCGACCAAAAGCACATAATCTGCAAACAATAAACACCAAGGTGTTTCTTGTTGGATATGTCCAGTGTGCTCATCTAAGACAAGGGTAAAATAGTGATAGGGAATTTCTGTGTTAATCCTCTAAATGTTCTCACTCTCACCACTGAATTTGTATACATATCTTTGATTAAATCAATGTATGGTATATTTACACCCTTCTTTTCTAAAACTCTTCATAAGACCTCTCTTGGAACCCTATCACAAGTCTTCTCAAGATGGATAAACTTGCAAATCTTGTTTTTTTTTTCGAAAGTTATCAACGAGTCTCCTCAAGAGGTGTACAGCTTCCATGGTCAATTGCCCTAGCATGAATCCAAATTGATTCTTCGAGATGTTAGTCTCTCGTCTTACTCTTCTCTCTATTACTCGTTCTCATAGTTTCATGGCATGACTCATTAATTTAATTCCTCTATAATTGACATAATTTTGTATATCACTTTTATTCTTATACAAAGGTACCAAAATCAAAGATATGATATCTATATTAAGGATTCCTAACTTATAGGAATAGGAGTGAATTAAATGAAATATTCACGCATCTCTTTTTAAATACTTCCTAAAAATTAAAGATATGGCACTTTATTTCTTTAATTTGTATAAAATATTTGTTTTAATATTTAATTTCATTACTTCCCTAATTTGATGATCATTCGCACTCATGATCTTATTGGCCGGTAACACCAATAAATTGTCACAACGCCAAGTTTTCCTTTCCATCTTAACTTATGATTACATGCAGCCATGAACACCATCTTTTCTAACACGAACTTTTCCTTTCCAACTTAACCTATGATTACATGTAGCTTATACATGCCATTCTCATGGCCTATTATTGTGCTCTGTTGTCTAATTAACTGCCTTCACATTTCTATCCTTTTATTATTGCCAGATCTCATTATTTTTGCAATTGACCAGATTGCTCCCTTGAATCCTATACACCATGCATAATCATGTGAGAAAAAGACAATGGATAGTATAAAGCACGATTGAGTAAGTTAACCTACATACAATCTTCACAGTAGTTCATAATAAGAAAACTTGTTTTTCTTCTAATTTTTTCAACCAAGTAAATCATGTCTCACTTACATTAGCCTCACTCGTGTAACTATAACAGCTAAGAATTAAGGAACAAAGAACAACTACTCACACTCATCTATTAGCTAATGCATTCAACTTTAAACTTGCAAGCAGGAACAAATAGTTACTGTCAACAATCGAGCAGTATTAAGAAAATTTTTGAATACACGAAGCCATGGTTAAACTGATTCAATAAATATAGCAAAGAAAAATCTAGAGCTGCAAGTGAAATGTAATCACATTTATTAGTAATTAGACGAATACAATAAATCAAATGCAATAATTTGTACAAAGGTTAAAATTTCTGCATAGAGAAACAAAACAATAAAACAACAACACTCAAGCATTTATCCCACTATAGTGGGGTCGGCTATATGGATCCTTTGTCGCCATTGTGCCCTATCTTTTGTCATAATCTCACTAATGAGTACAACATGTCTTTCCTTACAGTTTCATTCCAAGTCTCTATTGGTCTACCCCTCCCTCGTTTAACATGCCTAGTGACTAGACTCTCACAATGCCTAACAGGTGTCACTAATGTCCAAACCATCTTAGACGAGCTTCTTGCATCTTCTCTGCAATTGGTGCTACCCCTGTCTTATCCCTGATACTTTCATTCCTAATTTTATCCAATCTCGTGTGCCCACACATCTACCTACGCATTCTCATCTCCGCAACTCCCATTTTTTGCTCATTTACACAATTCACTGCCCAACACTCAGAATCATAGAGCATCGCGGGTCTAATTGCAGTACGATAAAACTTGCCATTAAGTTTTATTGGTACTTTACGATCACATAAGATCCTTGACGCGCCTCTCCACTTCAACCAACCCGCTTGGATTCTATGTGTCACATCTTTATCAATACCCCCATCCTTTTGAACTATCGATCCAAGATATTTAAAACACTCACTACAGGAAATATCAATAAAATCTGAACAGCCATTGCACAATCAGTGTAAAAATGATATTCTTGTATCGATCTTATGTAATATTATTCGCAAGATACTAAGGATAAGCTTAAAATATACTTGCCTGTTCTTGAACCTGGAGTGGCTGATCTCTCTCTATCTGAAGGTTGATTACTCCACCCTTCACTGTTGGAACCACCTCCAAAAGAGCCATCACCAGAGTAAGCCCAAGATGGGCTTTTCATTGGAACCTTGGCAGCAACTGTTTGTATTGACGGTCCTGATTCAGGTGGTGGCTTATCAATATTCTTCTGAAAATATGACACCAATCTATCAATGTCCTCAAAATCCCTCTTCCTAAACCTGAAACCCTTGGGATACAACCCAACATACTCATGATGTGGATTTGAGCTTCTAATATAGGACAAGACAAAAGTTCCTGGATGATCATGAGATATGCCAAAACTATAAACTATTCTCATTGGATTTTCTGCCTTTTCTTTCCTTATTTGATCATCCACATCTGATTTTGAGCCCCAACGAAATTTTCGGTAACTAAGCATATTTTTCAAATTGGTTACTAGTGGATCAACATATCTATCCATAACCTGCAAATATAATAATCACTGTCAAGAGATTACTGTTAACAAAACTAATTCTCAAAACAACCAACTTTCACTAGGCTAGCATAGCAAAGCAAACTAAAAAACAATATCATAATGCTCAATAAACAAAAAATGAGGTGGAGAGAGCATCTAAATTTAGCATATAAAATGAAACTTGAGAAAAACAACACATCCAACTCCAAGACCTGCGTAAATGAATTGCAGATACTCTGCACGAAATTTCATATATTTATTTTTCTGTTGCAAATTAATAGTTCAAAAACATACAAATTTTCATTTTAGAAGGAAACAATTCAAAATGATAAAAAATTCTCATGAGGAATACATTATATGAGTTTAACTAGCATTCCTAAGAATAAACAATTGTGTTGTTATATTCAAAGTTCAGCATATCAAATAAAAGACATCATGTCCATTCAATAAAGTAGTTAGTATGTTCAATGGAAATCAAAATTGTATTCTCGGAATACAAACTAACCTCAATACTAAGTAGTCTCATCCAGATAACAATCAAGACATTTAATACTAGTAATTCATGTTCATCGTTCATCACATTTCTAGAACTATCCCAATAAAATATATGATTTCCATGACTTTAAAATATAAAGAAAAACTTTAGAATGTGTTGCTAAAAAACACAAAAGTATGTAATGCTGCAAAAGGTAAAGAAGCTAATGATAGTCGTGTGGCTATTGTGGGTGCATCAGCTAACAAGGTACATTTCAAATAAAAGAAGGCAGAGATTTACATAATAGTGAGCCTCAAAGACATAATTTACAATCTGACAGATTTAGGCAAATTACTCAGAAGACCCTGAGATTTAGCGTTCAAAAAAATTCAATTATGTCTTCAAGGTGCCAAAGTTTATTATTAAATAATTTAAATTTCATTACCGTTAGTTTTCTTTTTCCAGCACGAAGTGAACTAACTCATAGTCCTTCGGCATAACCATATCTCAAGATTCCTCAGGTTTGACACAATAATATGGGTTTCGAACCTCTTTATTGGGATCTGTTACAGCAGGAACACAAATGCAGCTACAGTAGACCACACAGATTGCATTCGCAGCAAAAAATACTGTTTCAGAACTTATCACATTGCGTAGAAAGCCTGACTGCAGGGGCCCAAACGATTGGGGCACAGCATTTACGGAAATGCCACAACACCAAAAATAGCTTTAACAGAGCCTGAGAAATCACAGTGACGAGCTGAACCTCCTCTACGTCAAACCCACAAGCCCCACTCCATTGAATTTCATCCTCTTCACATAATCAATTAATCATAGTGTAGTGTAGAAAAAGAGAATTGTGAAATCCAAATATTTTATTATTTTCACATAAAAGGCCTATAATATAAGTATTTGTACACTCAACTTCAAACTAAGATGCGGGACCAATCAATACATGTGAAAATTGGGTCTTTTATGGGTCTTTTATATGGTTCTTCTATAATCCCCGGCAAGCTGGAGCATACAGATCGTAGAAGCCAAGTTTGGAAACGAATTGTCGGTATGATGAGCGAGGTGAAGCCTTGGTGAGAATATCAGAAATTTGCTCGGTAGCGGGTACATGTCTCAAGTTGAGTTTAAGAAATTGAACTTTCTCCCGGATGAAATGACAAACGACTTCGATATGCTTGGTACATTCATGAAATACCGGATTTTTTGCGATATGGATGATAACTTGACTATCGCAGTAGAGAACGACCGAAGAGGGGAGTTTTACAACAAGATCATTAAGAAGACTTCCAAACACGACGCGTGAGTTCAGAAACAACAGATGTCATTAAATGACATTCAGCCTCCGCAGAAGAGCGTGTCACCACCGTTTGTTTCTTGCTTCATCAAGTGATCAGGTGCCCTCCAAAATATGTGCAATAGTCACTTGTAGACTGAAGATAATTAAGGGAACCGACATTGTTGAAGCCGAAAAAATCCCAACTCCGAACATTTGGATCTAAGTGCAGCCTGAGATTACTGATCATGCGGTCGAACGCCACAGCTCGGATAGCACAAGAGCAGGAGAGAGAGAAATGTCTACAATTACACCCCAAGTGCTTCAACAGGGAGGTCCCACCATATACCCGGAAGTTTGGGAGAAATTTCCCCTCTGCAACCAAAAGCCTGAGCGAGGTACGAGGAAGACACGGACTTGACGAATATCCCACTTGGGGGGATCTCAACGTCTTCCAAAGTGTCATTCTTGGTACCCATGGGGGTCTATTTAAAGACAAATCATGGGGGGATACATGCGAGAATGCCTCTGGGGGCTTTGGATACTCGCCCATACTAGCGAGTTACGAGGGCTACTCGCCCATACTCGCAAGTTACAAAGGCTCTTCTCCCCATGCTCGTCCATGCTCGCCCATACTGGACTAGTGAGGTATGCGAAAAGGCGTCTCCTTAGGCATTTCTGATCTCGACGAATTACATGTTATACAAACATAGTCTGCATTAGAGTAAGTAATTAATGATAGAGAAGAGGACTCATACACCAGCCCATGTTTTGGAGAATTCTTCAAATATCGAAGGATTCACTCGGCGCCCTGCACGTGGGATATCTGAGGAGCATGCATAAAGCAGTTGACTACCTCAACAACAAAGGATATATTAGGTGGTGTGACTGACAGATAGATAAGTTCGCCAACAAGGCATCGAAAGTACTCCAGATTATGGAGAAGCAGATCAGAGTCAAATGTATGAGCACAAAGCTTCTGGTTGACATTCATTGGTGTCAACAGAAAATTGATAAGCTTGTCAACAAGGCGTCGATAGTACTCCAGATTAGGGAGAAGTTGATCAGAATCGGATGCATGAGCACAAAGCTTGTGGTTAGCATTCATTGATGTGTTAGCAGGCTTGCATCCTGAGTGGCCTACATCGTGGAGAAGGTGAAAATAGTACTTCCATTGAGACAAGACGAATCCATCTGGTCAATGAGCAACATCGATACCCAAGAAGTATCGGAGGCGACCTAAATATTTGGTTTGAAAATGTGAGGTCAAGTGCTTCTTGATCATAGTTATAACGTTCAGATCATCGTTCGTGATGAGAATATCATCAACATATACATGAAGTATCATCGTGACTGTTGGGCGGCGATGAGTAAATAAGGAGAAGTTTGTCGAGTTCCAAGTGATAGCATAATTTCAACCTCGACCCTTAATTCAGTGTGAGCCTATCTAGCTTATGACCTGCTTATTTAGTTAACTTTCACCCTTGCCTGTTAATATTATATTGTATACATAAAAAAGACCCTCCTTGGCAGCATCAGCAGAAATGACAACTAAACACATGAAAAAATCATGTCTGGGACAACAAGCTAACTAGGCATATATAATGATTTAACAAGGAGCACTCATATTACAAACTGAGTTCATAACGCGGATGCGGAGAGGAGGATGGACGGAAGCGAGCATGCCAATGAGACAAAATCCATTAATTGCCTACTGTTAGATGCTACGAGGAAGGAGCCATGAAGACCTTCAGGGTTAAAGAAAATTCAAATTTCTTGCTGACCATTCAAAAAATCTCAAGGGGCATATAAATACAACTCACACATAATTTGAAGAAAGGTCCAAAGAATTGAATAAATTATAAATAAAAAATTACGCACATGCAACATAAAAGATTAAATGTCATAATAATTCAAAACACAAGTCAATAAATACATACTAACAATACCACAAATTATAACCATAATAATCCACCCCTCCCACAGACCGAGTTTGTCCTCAAGCCTGAAAGAAGACCACACTCCATGGCAAGATCAAATGTCCACATTTCAGTTATTTTTTACTTTATTTTTTTAGTATTTCGTAACTCCTATATATAAAGGAGGTGACTCTCGGTTAATTGAATAATTGAACTCCCGACTTCCAACAAGGTATTAGAGCAGGGAGAACCCTAATTGTGCACGCCCGTCGTTCGCAACTTCCGCCCGTTTGCAGCTTCCGCCCGTTCGCAGCTTCCGCCCGTCGTTCGCAGCTTTCGCCCGTCGTTCGCAGCTCTCTCCCATCGCGCCACTCGCAACTTCCGCCCGTCCCAGAGCACAATCGTTAGTGTCGCCTGTTTCCGCACAGCAGAGGCGCTTCCTTCGCAGGCGCTTCTTCCACAGAGCGCTTCCTTCGCAGAGCTTTCTTTGCAACGCTTCCTTCAACAGAGCGCTTCCATCGCAGCCTCTTTCTCCGCAGAGCGCTTCCTTCGCACAGCTTTCACTTTCATCATTGATCTTTTTCCGGGCGCAGGAAGTATGCGACAGTAAGGATCTACTTCCTGGCATCCGATGTCTATTTTGCTTGAGAGGATGCACTCCTGATTGCTTTTCTCCTTGTGCGCTTTGGCTCGACTTCTTTGTCGGGATCGTCTGAGTTCTTCTTTCTATGAGAAGTTACTAGGCATGCACCCCTTTCTTCTCGTTGGCTTGTTCTCGTGGTTTCTATCCTCGGGTTGCTATGGAAGGGAGGGTTGATTCTCCGAATATGTCCTCAGATGGACGTGTTGAGTCCTCCCCGATGTCGACATTGGGCTACAACCGTGATCTCCATGACCATGGGTCTCCTCAAAATACTACCATGAAACTTGATAATGTGAATTATCTCCCGTGGGCTCGTTCCATTATTCTTGCCCTAAAGAATCGTTGTATGTTTGGATATGATACTGACACTACAAAGGCTCCTGCTCAGACTTCTCCTGAGTGGTCTCAATGGGAGTCTAAACACTTCCTGGTGATGTCATAGCTTCTCAATTCCACGCAGGAATGCATAGCTCAGAATTACCTATTCGTGGACACTATCGCAGATATTTAGAAACGCGATGAGGCTACTTATTCCTGTCGCGGCAATGTTGCACAAATTTTTTAGCTATGCTGGCGGATTTTCCTCTTAAGATAAGTTGATCGTTCTCCTTCCCCCTATTATCTGGAGGTTTACTTAGCTCTACCAAGAGTATGATCACTTTGATGCTCTCACACTTGTCTCACCTGAAGATGAAGTCCTTGTTCAGGCTCGAGAAGAACGCAGCCGGATCTTTGAGTTTCTTCATGGTCTATATCGAGTTTTTGAACCTATTAGTGTTCAAATTCTTGAGTGGTCTCCTCTTCCCTCTATGTCAAAAGTTTACGGTCTTGTTCAGCAAAAAATTGATAGCTGCCAGACTAGAAATACTGACTTCGCCTTGGAGGACTCTGCTCTTGCAGCTCACTTTAGCTTCGGTGGTCGTCCTTCTCGTGACTACAGGCCCCGCTCTGGTGAGAAGGATCATCTGATATGTGATTATTGTGGGACAGCTCGTCATACCAGGGACACTTGTTTCAAGCTTCATGGCTTTCCTCCTTCCAGGGGATCCTGCTTCTCGTGGTGGTCGTGGCAATGGTCGCTCTGAAGGTTGTCCACCTCTGCCATGCTAAGCTCATCTCTCAGATGCTTCGGAAGATATTCCTCCTGTTGCTACCATTGCTCTCTCTTCAGACAAGATTCTTGCCTTCCAACGTTTGATGCATGGCCAACCTTTTGAGCCCTCTACTTCGTCCTCCTCATATGCCCACCAGGGGCCCCCAGGTGCTCGTTCTGCTACCAGCCACTCCTCCACACAATGGATCATCGACGGCGGAGCCACCGATCATATGACTGGCTCTGTTTCAAGTTTTGTTTCCTACTCTCCTTTGTCTGGTCAAGACAAAGTGAGTGTTGTTGATGGTGCTTTTTCCTCCATCGCGAGGAAAAGAACCATTCCAGCACTTCCCTCACTCTCTCTTCCGTTCTTCATGTTCATAAGTTTAATCGAAACCTTGGGTCTATTAGTCACTTGACTAATTCAATGAACTGTTCCGTGACTTTGTTTCCCACTTCTTATATCTCTTAGGACCTGGAGACGGGGAAAGTGATTGGCTCTGGTAGGAAAGGAATGAACGCATGCTACAATACTAATTGAAGGTATTCCATCTCATGTTCAGCCTTTCTATTTCCAGTCGAACGAACCAAGCTAGTGCGCTACCAAATGGAGAAAGGAGGCCAAACTAATTATGTTACGAATTTGCATGAGGACGCAAGTCTACACACGTCGGGCGAGAATATCACATGGGCCCACCAAGATCACAGAGAATATTTAACGTTTATTCTATTCTATGTTTAACATTTATTATATTCCATATTTAGATGTCGCAATTTTAGTATTTCCTAATTTCCTTTTGTATTGCTTTTCTTTTGTATTTGCTCCTCGTCTCTATAAGAGGACACACGAACGTTGTAATCGTCATCTCGGATGAATGAATGTTTTCTCTCTTCCTCTAAATCGCTAACCCTAGCCCCCCCCCCCTCTCTTTCTCACTCTCTTACTCTCCCTCTTCTGGATTGAGTACCGCTTCCCCGCACCCTTCGGATCCAATCAATTTGGTCTGACCTGCCAGACCGCCCGCCACCGCCGGCCGCCGGAGTACAAGCGCATGTTGAAGCCGCCCGCGCCCGCACACCGCCGCAGCCAGTCTGCCGCACTCGTGCCGCACCATGGCCCCGGCGACCCGATCCACGACAGAGGCACCACCGGAGAGCGCAAATTAGGCCCTCCTGCGCCGTGTCTCGACGCCCAGGAATCCCTCGTGGCATCCATGCATGCCTCCATGCTCTCCCTTCACACCAAATTCGACGCTCTCCAACCTCCCACCACCGCGTCCACCAACGGCTACACATGCCCGACAAACGGTGCGTCCATCCTTGGGGTGCCCCCTCTCCCACACAACGGGGAGACCCCCCCTGTCTGCCCTTGGACGTTCGGCCCTTGCCTTGGACCTCCCCACCTTCTCCGGTGTGGACTCAATTGGGTGGATCGCAAAGGCAGAGCAGTACTTTGACTTACATCACACTCCCGAGCAGGACGAAGTCTCCACCGCCACCGTAGGACTCGACGGCTCCGCCTTACATTGGGCCTGATGGCAACGGCAGTCCAACCCAACAATCTCCTGGACGGAGATCAAGCAGGAGATGATTCGCCGCTACGACAGTCATTATTCCGGCTCCTCCATCGAATGACTATGTGGTGTACGCCAAACCAGTGCGCTGGATGACTACATTGATGAATTTGTGGCCCACGTCACCCATGTTCCGGGCTTACCGCCGGATCACTACCTCGGCGTCTTCATCCAGGACCTTCTGCCCCACATCCGCTCCCGACTTCGCACTCATCACCCTCGGACGGTGTCCGAGGATCTCGACATGGCCCGCCTCGTGGAGGCAAATTTATCGCCGCGAAACTCACCACCTCCAGGCAGACCCTCGCAAGGGGGGCGACCATGGAAGCCCGCTACTCCAGAGCCACAGGCACCTCTCCCTCCTCCAGCCGCTCGGCAAGCCCGGTCGGCCACCCCTCAGCGGTTCTCCAACCGCGGGTTCGATGATCTCCGAAGCAAAGGACTATGCTTCCGTTGTCGGCAGCCCTACTCTCCAACCCACGTTTGCGCGAACAAAGAGTTTCGCGCCATCATTGATGATCCCGAACCGGAGATCACTTTGGCGGATTTCGAAGACCTCGAAATCCGCGATGACTCCAACAAGGGCGCTACTGACACGGGCCTTCACCAGTTGGAACATCAGTGCTTTTTCGTGGGCGGCCTTTCAGGGTCACAGACCATGAAGTTAGCGGGAGAGCTGGGCGACCACCACATCGTCATCATGATCGACAGCAGGGCGAGCCAAAACTTCCTCTCCTCTCAGTTGGCCCAGCAACTCCACCTGCCGATGGAACCTTCGCCGGACTTCACGGTCAGCTTGCGCGATGTCCGCAGACGCTCGATTCATCGTCCGGCTTACCGCCGGCCTGACCACACGATCATGTCGTCCATCTTCAGCCCGGCGTGGCGGCAGTTTCGGTCCGCCCGTACCGCTACGAGCACGTGCAGAAGGACGAGATCGAGAGGCTCGTACAGGACATGTTGATGGGGGCCTCATCCGCCCCAGTGCAAGCCCTTTCTCCAGCCCGGACCTCTTGGTCAGGAAGAAGGACGGTAGCTGACCCTTCTGCATGGACTATCAGGAGCTCAACAAGGCCACAGTCCCAAACAAGTACTCGATCCCAGTGATCCAGGAGCTTTTGGACGAGCTTCGCGGCGCCACCGTTTTCACCAAGCTGGACTTCCGTGCAGGCTACCACCAGATTCGTGTTCGGCCAACCGACGTTGCCAAGACGGCCTTCCGGACCCATGATGGCCACTACGAGTTCTTGGTAATGCCATTCGGCCTGACCAACGCGCCGGCCACCTTCGAGGACACGATGAACGACATCTTTCGGTCGGTACTTCGCCAACATCTACTTGTTTTTTTTTTGAGGAAATCTTGGTCTACAGTTCTTCTTGGCAGGAGCATCTACAACACGTCTGTCAGACATTGGCTACTCTCTGACACCACCACCTCAAGCTCCACCCAATGAAGTGCTCTTTTGGGGTTCCGGAGGTGTGTTACTTAGGGCACACCATTTCCGCTGCAGGAGTCGCGATGGACAGCGACAAGATCGAGGCGGTTCTCCAGTGGCCAACCCTATCATCTCTCCGTGATGTTCGTGGGTTCCTGGGCCTAACAGGGTACTACTGGCGGTTCATCCAGGGCTACGACACAATTGCCCGGTCCCTCACTCAGCTCTTGAAGAAGTCAGTCGAGGGCCCCTTCGAGTGATCGGCAGCGGCCTCTGCCGCCTTCGGCGCTCTTCAGCAAGCTCTGGTTCGTGCCCCAGTGTTAGCAATGTCAAACTTCTCTCAGCCCTTTCTCGTGGAATGCGACGTGTCAGGCGTGGCCGTGGGGGCGTACTCATGCAAAGCGGCCGCCCGGTGGCCTATTTTAGCCGCGCATTCTCGGATACCATCCTCAGCCGATCAACGTACGAGAACGAGCTCATGGGCCTCGTCCTCGCAGTGCAGCACTGGCGGCCCTACCTCCTGGGACGACGATTCGTGGTCCGCACCGACCACCACAGCCTCTGCTACGTCCTGCAGTAGAAGATTGCTATGCCCGCCCAGCAGGTTGAGGTGGCCAAGCTACTGGGCTATGACTTCAGCATTGAGTTCCGGCACGAGAAGGCGAACCGCGCAGCCGACGCTCTCTCGCGCAGCCACATACTTGCAGCCATCTCCCGGCCAGTCTGCGAGGATGCAGACGCCCTCCAGCGGGAAGTGGAAGCGGACCTGACACTCAACAGTATCCGGACAACACTCCTTGCAAACGCCTCCGCCCACCCACCTTACTCCTTGGTGGACAGGCGCCTACTCTTCAAGGGCCACCTCGTACTCGCCCCATCCTCCCCCAGCATTCCCCGGCTATTAGCGGAGTTTCATGCCTCCCCGAGAGGGGGATACACAGGTGCTTACCGAACGTACCGACGGCTGGCAGCCTCGCTTTATTGGCCTCACATGTTTCGATAGGTCAAAGCCTTCGTGGCCGCCTGCCTCGTCTTCCAGAAGGCCAAGTACGAGGCCGTTTTTCCGGGCGGCCTACTTCAGCCCCTCCCGATCCCCGACCGCGTATGGGACAACATTGTCATGAACTTCATCACAAGGCCGTCGCGCTCCCAGGGGTACGACTACATTCTGGTCATAGTGGACCGGCTCTCAAAGTATGCACATTTCATTCCCCTCTGCCATCCTTACACCGCAGCCACAGTCGTTGACATCTTCATCCAGGGGGTTGTGCGCCTCCACGGGTTTCCCCGGTCGATCATAAGCGACCGGGACCCGCTCTTCCTGAGTACCTTCAGGACGACAATGTTCTGCCTGCAGGGCACTCGGCTACGCATGAGGACAACATATCATCCCCAGACCGATGGTCAGTCAGAGGTCCTCAACCGATGCTTAGAGACTTACCTCCGCAGCTTCGTGGGGGAGCAACCGCGCAGTCGGGCCAAGTGGCTCGGGTGGGCCGAGTATTTGTACAACACCGCCCACCATCAGGCGGCCGACACTACTCCGTTTAAGGTCGTTTACGATCGGCCTCCCCCGTTCATCGTCTGCCACCTTCCAGGGGAAGGTGGAAAGCCTGGCCACCGCTCTGCGCGATAGGGACACTATTCTGAATCATCTGAAGCACAATCTCCAACGGGCCCTACAGAAGTTGGTTTCCTATGCCAACAGGAAGCGTCGGGACCTCTCCTTCGAAGTAGGAGAGAAGGTCTTCGTGAATCTCCACCCCTACCATCAGCTTTCGGTGTCCCGCCGGCCGTGCCCAAAATTGCCCCCCCCCGTTCTTTGGGCCATTTGAGATCCTCGCCCGCATCGGGGAAGTCGCTTATCGCCTACGCCTCCCAAGCGGGAGCCGCATCAACCCGGTCTTCCATGTCTCGCAGCTACGACGAGTGGTGGGTAAGCACACTACCACGGATCACATCCCGGCCAATCTCGACCTTTCCGGAGAGGCGCCTTGCTACCCCGCATCGATCCTCGATCTCCGATGCCGCACTCCGGGGGACCATACATCAAAGGAGGTTCTTGTGGCTTGGACCAGTCGCCCCGACTCAGACGCGACGTGGCTTCCCCGGAATGACTTCCGCCGCCAGTTCGCTGACTACTACCTTGAGGACAAGGCACATTTTCCAGATGGCGTCATTGTTACGGATCTGCATGAGGACGAGCCCAAATGGCAAGTCTACATGCGCCGGGAGAGAATATCACATGGATCCACCAAGATCATAGAGAATATTTAACGTTTATTATATTCTATTTTTAACATTTATTCTATTCCATATTTTGATGTCGCAATTTTAGTATTTATCGTTTTCCTTTTGTATTGCTTTCCTTTTGTATTCGGTCCTCGTCTCTATAAGAGGACACGCGAACATTGTATTCGTCATCTCGGATGAATGAATCTTTTCTCTCTTCCTCTAAATCTCTAGCCCTAGCCCCTCTCTCTCTCCCTCTCTCTTACTCTCCCTCTCTCCCTCTTCCGGATTGAGTACCGCCGCCCCGCACCCTCACCCGCCGGATCCCATCAAATTTATAATGCCATTGGATTCATTTGATTGCCAAAAAATTGCTAACACTATTCAGCTGTGCAGTTAGGCCTGCCATTGTGGCACTTTAACACTCTTCACATGATGCAAGTTGATCTGACATCATCATTTGTATTTTCTCTATCAATTGTCACACTTGAACATCGAAATATAGCATTATGCCCGAAATCAGAGGAAGTGAGATGATAGAAATCCTTAAGAAGATCATGTCAAAAAGCGACGTGGCTAACAAGTTCTTCATATTTTGATGGGAACCACAATGAGTTCCTATGTTGATTTAGAAAATAAATTATCGTCAATAAGCGTTGTTGAAAGACGATGAGAAACAAAACCATCAATTGTTTTGGGTTTTGGAGCAGCTCGATCCACAATTATGGAGTATGAAAGGGGAAATAACAAAAAGGATGCTCAGAAGAGCTTGCTGTTACGGAGAGATCATGTTGTTGGGGAGAAATTGAACTTATTTGTAGTGGTTTGGTGCGTGGAGAATGATCTTGTGGGCAAGGAATGCATGATTGACATTGTCAAGGGAGTGCAGTGGATGCTACAGGTTAGGGCTGAACAAGGGTCAGCAACTTTCAAAGGGGCATCCACTAAAAAATAGTACTCATTTCATTCCCAATCAATGTTTTTTTGTTCATGTTCATGCGACTCCCACCATGTTACATGATTGAGAAGGACGTGGGAACAAATAAATAATACCACGTTCACATCTTCATGGACACTGTGTTTCAACAATTATGTTTCATGCATCATCCAAATTTAATGCAATTGCATTTTCATCTGCATCTTAGTTACATTGCGTTTGCAAAGATATACAACATAGTATTTCTCTAAAATTGAGGAGAACAAGAGTAATACTGAACACTACAAGAGCATTTTAATGAATTCAACGTTACATGGTGTAACATCCTATAAATACAACATATAACTTATATATTGTATAACAAATCACTTTAGTAATCACTCCTATGATTACAAAGGATCTCGTCAGCGTCGCTACAATCGTCAAAAACATTTCGTTACGTGAATTTCAATATTTTGACGAAGAAGACCTTTGACATTTATAATTCATGCAAACATATGTTTGAAGGACCTATGGTACGCATATATGTATAAGACCGAGACATGTAAATTTAATTGGGTTCATAAAATTTGGAAAGTGGTGGTTGTTGTGCTAATAGCAAAGAATGGTTTGCGGACAGCAAAATGTCTGGATTAATTAAAATTAAGAACCAATGGCTGATTGAACCTAAATTAACCCATGTTAAAAGAAAACCCTGTAAAGGCTCAAATAAAGGCCCATCAAAGGCCCTCTTCCTCCTTACGTATTTGTTCCACATCTTGAATAAGGATCCTTCTCTCTTTCTCTTCCTATATAAGTGTACGCATACTAGTATTCATGCATTGAAGAAGTGTTGATAAAGTTTTTGAGTTATTTCTCAATACTCTGAACATTTCTCTACATGGTATCAGAGGGAATCCGGTCCCGATTGACTGAGGGCGGCTAGCTTTTCTCTAACCGCGGCTCCATTGACGGTTTATTGTGGTCGGCTAACTTTCTTTTAACCGCAGCAGGTGTTGCGGTTTCTGTGGGCTTCACATCCCCCGTTCCCTGCCTGCTTCTCCTCTGCTTTTATAGAATCTTCTGTCGGGTCCTACCATCCTAATTCTTTGCGGACTCCTAAGGCTACTCGTCGCTTCCTTCCTTTGTCGTCCAGCTCTCCCGGGTAACGGGACACCCGCGGCCTCCTTACCACTAACCGCTCCTCTGTCCACTTTTCTCTAATCCGCGAGATCCATTCTCTCGTTCTTCTCTACCCCCCTGCTCCCTTGCTTAATATCATACTACTTCTAGTAATTGCTTGCCTCTCCTTATCGCAGGACTTAGCCGCCGATTAGCCGCATCCTTGTCATTACTAGTCGTTGCTCCAGTCAATGCTCCACCAGCGTCTCTAGCCGCTGCTCAAGGTGATTTCTTCAAGTCATTGCTTGACGCCAGTCTTACCGCGGTTGTTTGGCCGCATTCTCTGCTTGCTCAAGGGTCTCCTAGCCGTTGTAGCTCTTGCTGCGGGCTCTCCTAGCCGCCTTCTATCCCTTGTCGTGGCCTGACCTCTTGCCGCGAGCTCTTCGTGCGGCCACTGCTGCTGCTCCTCTTGCCGCGAGAACTCCTTGTCGTCGTTGTTGCTCCCCTTGCCACGAGCTCTCCTCGCATAGTAGCTAGTTGTGCTTACCACCATTACTAGCCGCAATCTCCCTTACTTTCTGTCTTGTCTACTTAGTCGCAGCCTTGTTTACTTAGCCTGTGGTTTCTTCCCTTAGTCGCATTTGCTCGCTTTGCCGCAAGGGCTCCCTGCCTAGCTGCCTAACCGCTTTCTCTTTCCTCCAAGGCTGCTCGTCTTGCTTGCTCCATGGATTCAACTGATACCTCCTCTCTCCCAGCTCGTGTTGTTGCTCTCGGTCTTGAACTCCGTGACGAGTTGCGAATAACCTTCATTTCTCTTACCGGGAAGAAAATTTTTGTTGAGTGGGTGCACTCCGTCCGTCGAGTTCTTCAGACTGCATCATTTGACTAAGGACACTCCTTCTGCACCCACTGATGACTGGCTTTGTGACGATGGTCGCGTTCAGACTTGGCTCCTCACTCTCTGGATGGCGAGCCCTACTGCATGGTCATGTATCATGAGACGGTCAAAGCAACGTGGGATGAGTTTCATTCTGTTTACTCCGGCAAGGACAGTCTCCAACACCTGTATGACATCATCACCGATCTTCAAACCCTTGACTCAAACAGTATTGCTGACTTAACCTCCTTTGTTGTACGGTCCAAAACTCTGGTTGAGCCATGTATCCAGAATCAACCAACCAACTACTGATCTAGCTTCTCAACGCGCTCAAAAGAAAGTTGTTAGTATTGTCATGATGTTGGCTCGCATTCCGCCTCATCTTCACAGTGTTCGAGCTCAGATCCTCTACTATTCCCTCATTCTCTGATATTTGCTCCATGCTGTTAAAGGTTATACCGCCTCCTGATGTTATCGAACCTCCCTCACCGGCTCTTCTCCAGCACTCTGCTGCCCCAATCCCCCCCCCACTCCTCCCTCTACCTGTGGAGGTCGCTCAGGATCCCGCGGGAGGGATCGAGGTAGCCGGTCGAGGCCTAAGTGTTCCTACTGTGGTAAGGATGGATATCTTGAGGTAACTTGCTACCGCAAACATGGTTTGCCTCCTCGTACAAATATCTCTGTTGTTGCCAACACCCCTTCTGCCACTCGTGCTAATCTTGATGAAGTGCGCCTCCAGCTCCAGGAACTTTGAGGGTTGCTCAATCACCCGCTTGCCTCTATCGCCTCCATCTCTAATGAAGATATCGTTTGTATCTCCACTAGTCCGCGCTGGATAGTGGATTCAGGTGCTACTCACCATATCACCTCATAAAAACCACCTCAGTACTTGGATTCTCCGCATCCCAAGTATACCACAATAACCAATTGTGACACCGCTCCTGTCTCCGGCTCTGCGGATATACCTCTCAACCCTTCTATTTCTCTTCGCTCGGCCCTTCATGTGTCGGGCTCTCCGTTTAATTTACTTTTTGTTAGTCGCCTCACTATCGATCTTGATTGCTCTGTCACATTCATCGCTTCTTCTTTTATGATGCAGGATCGACGGACGCAGAGTAAGATTGGTAAAGGACGACTGCACAACGGGCTCTACCATCTTGACATCACTCCTACCGTTCTCTCCTCCATCTCCTCTGCAGACTGGCATCGGCGTCTTGGGCATGCTCCTCTTCCGGTCCTCAGGAAGGCTCTTCCGAATATTCCTCTTCCCGCATTTACTTGTGATTCTTGTACTTTGGTAAAACAGCATCGTTCATCTTTCCCTCCTCATTGTACTTGTAGCACTGCTCCTTTAGCTTTAGTGCATTCCAATGTTTGGGGTTCGTACAAAATAGCTAGTCTGTCTGGTTATCGCAATTTTATCACTTTTATTGATGATTATTCTTGAATGACATGGTTGTACTTACTTCGTGATCGCTCTGAGCTTCCACATGTGTTTTGGGCTTTTATTCTTGAGACTCGCACACAGTTTTCTTGCACAATTAAAACACTCCGGACTGATAATGCTCGAGAATACAGGAGTCATGCGTTTGATAATCTTTGCTCTGAGTTTCAGATAATTCATCAGACCTCATGTGTTTATACTCCCCAACAGAACGGTGTGGTTTAGCGCAAAAATAAACATCTTTTTGATGTTGCTCGCTCCATCATGTTTCAAATGCAGGTACGCAAGGCTTATTAGCACTTTGTTATTTCAACATGTTATCTTATTAACCGTCTACCCTCCTCCGTCCTCAACTCTGCCACCCCGTTCAGTTTCCTCTTACCCTCTACACCGCCCTTCCCTCTCACGTCTCAGATATTTGGTTGTACTTGCTATGTTCATGTGTTTGGCCCTTCCACTGACAAGTTCGCACCTCGGGCAACCAAACATATGTTCGTTGGTTATTCCTGTACTCTGAAAGGGTATGTGTGCTACTCTCCTACCACCGCAAGGTGATTGTCTCTGTTGATGTTGCCTTTATGGAAGAACGACCTTATTTCTCTACTCCAACCACCCCGCTTCCACCACCGTTAGTACCGTGACCTGTCATCTCAGTTACATCCCCTCTACCACCACTCCTTCCCAACCGGGTTTCGGTCAGCACAAGCCACCTCTTCTTCGGGTCTATACTCGTCGTTCTACTCGCTCTGCCGCCCCTCCATAGTCGCCTTCAACCTCTGGCACCATGCGACCTGTTAATCTGGTTCCTGCCTCCACAGCTCATCCCATGGCAAATTATGTATACTTACATCGCTTATCCACGACGCTTCAACACTTCACTACTTCATTATCCTCCATCTCTATACCTAACTCTGTGCAGGAGGTTCTTCAACATCCGGGTTGGCGGGCGGACATGGAAGAAGAAATGACTGCTCTCTGGGCTAATCAAACATGAGATCTGATTTCTCTTCCTCCAGGACAAAGTTGTGTTGGATGTAAATGGGTCTTTGTGATCAAGCATGCTCCTGATGGGACAATTGACCATCTAAAGGCTCGTCTTGTGGCTCGTGGGTATACTCAACAACAAGACCTCGATTATGAGGAAACTTTCTAACCGGTGGGCAAGCTCAATACGATTCATGTCTTACTCTCCTTGGTCATACATCGACAATGGCTCTTACATCAACTGGATATCAAGAATGTCTTTCTCAATGACGACCTACAAGAAACTGTCTACATGCAACAGCCTCCCGGGATTGAGACTACGGGGGAGTCCCGAGTTTGTCACCTCAAAGAGTCAATTTATGATCTAAAACAATCTCCTCAGACATGGTTTAACAAATTTAGAAGGGTTCTCCGCAAAGTCGGATTTACTCGGAGCTTGGCGGATTTCTCTCTATTTACTCGTCATCAAACAACAGGCATTGTTCTCCTCTTAGTTTATGTGGATGACATCCTAATTACGGGAGATGATTAATAAGGAATACAAATGACCAAGCAGCACCTGAATTCTGTTTTTCAAACAAAGGATCTGGGAAATCTCATGCACTCCCTTGCCCTAGAGATCACAAGACGTCATGATTGTCTTGTCGTATCTCAACAGAAGTACTGTCTTGACCTTCTTCGGAATGTTGGCTACTCTGGATGTCAGCCGGTTGATACTCCTATGGATGTCAATCACAAGCTTTGTGCTCATGACTCTGGCATCGATCTTCTCCTTCCAAATCCAGAATACTATCGAGGTCTTATTGGAAAATTAATTTATCTTAAAGTTACAAGACCATACATCTCCTCTGTTGTTGGGGTTGTCAGTCGATTCATGCATTCTCCTCGAATGTCTCACCTACAGGCTGTCGAACGCATTCGAAGATATTTAAAAACAGCTCCTGGTCAGGGGCTGGTATACAAAACCTCTTCCTCTTCTAATCCAACGTTGGTTGCGTATTCAGATGAAGATTATGTTGGCACCTTGGATGATCGGCGTTCCACAAACGGATTCTGCACATAATTTGAAGGTCACCTTGTTACCTGGCGCAACAAGAAACAATCCGTGATGGCTCTCTCTTCAGCCGAAGTCGAGTATCATTCGATGGCATTTGTTGTATCTGAGCTCGCATGGCTAGAAAGTCCCCTAGGTGATCTGGGAGTCAAACTTTCCTCACCAGCTACCTTACTTTGTGACAGTCAAGCGGCTATACACATAGATAAGAATAAAGTTTTCCATGAACAAACGAAACACAGTGAAGTTGGCTGTCACTTTATTCAAGAAAAAGTTCAAATGAAGAAACTAGAGTTGAAACATGTTTCGGCTACTGATCAAGTTGTTGATCTCCTTCACGAAGGCCCTACCTCGTGTTCTATTTCATCAATTCTTGTCCAAGCTGGGTGCTTATGACTTGTACGCTCCAGCTTGCGGGGGAGTGTTAGAAGAAAACCATGTAAAAGCCCAAAGAAAGGCCCATCAAAGGCCCTCTTCCTCCTAATGTATTTGTCTCACATCTTGAATAGGGATCCTTCTCTCTTTTTCTCTTCCTATATAAGTGTACACATACTTGTCTTCATACATTGAAGAAGTGTTAATAAAGTTTTTGAGTTATTTCTCAATACTCTGAGCATTTCTCTACAACCCCAATTAGAGTTAGGCGGTGAATTTTGGTCGGTCTCAGTGATAAAAAGGCATAATTAAACCCCTCCCTTATCTCTTTCACGGAAAGCACCGCCCGACCCTCTCCCTCTCGTTGCTCTCTCGCTTAAGGAACATTGGTCTGTGCTGGAGCTAACCTCTTCCCTCTATCCAATCTTCTCCTCTCTCAACTGAAGGATCTCCTCCTCCCCTTACTAAACTGACTATTCCCCCTTCTCCTACGACCTTGGTGTGATGGTTGTGAGGTTTCCTGCGCTCGACTGTGCAGAAATTGAAGTCAAGACTGCAGAAATACTCACCTTTCTTCTCCCCTTGCACTGGGAGCATCATCTCCTTTCCCTCTTATTCCACCTCCTCCTCCTATGATTAAGTTTACACCGATTTTAGCATAAATTATGAAGTAATCTATGAGAAATTGTATGATGGGGTTGGAAAAGTTATTCTCCTTGAATTTTGACTATGTAGAAGTTATTTTTTTCGTCGCTTTCACTTCCATGCAACTAGAATAGTTTTGTTTGGAGTATAAAAAGCCTGCATGTAAGAGTTTTGGCCCTCATATAAAGGAAATATTGCTGAAATCATGGGGGAAAAAGAGATTTATTGCTGAAAATTATATATTTGAGGATGAATTCATTTGGAGAATTATTCTTATTGATGTTTAGAATGCTAAAATTGGAGTTATAACATTGGATGATTGCATGGATTGTTTTGTAAATCGTTTAGTGAAGTAAAATGGAAGAGAGGCTGCTGAAATTGTAGAATTTTACTGAAATTTTAGAGCTAAGGAGTATATGACTGCTGTAATTTATGAGGGGCTTTTGTATCTTCATGTGGGGTTATTATAATTCTGATTTTAAGTTCTATTCTTATGCATAGGGATGCTGTCCTCTATGAGAAATTGTTGAAATTTCATTATGGAAGAATTGGGGCTACCGTAAGTTCTTGTAAAATCACTGAGAATTAATATCTAAGAGATGGGGGCTACTGTTTTTACATAAAATAGTCCTAATTTCATATATTGTTTGGGGTAAATTATAATTATCTAAGGGGTTCTTTTCATATATTGTTTGGGGTAAATTATAATTATCTAAGGGGTTCTTTTATTGTTAGAGCTGTTTGCCTCATAAATTATTGAACGATGGGAGTTTTGCTGAAATTGAGTGTCTTATAAGCTTTTGAATAAAGTTTATGAAAGAGATCGACTATAAAATGCATGAATAATGGTTATAATAATGATTGATACTTCATGTTATGAATAGTTACGTGGAGACGAGAGTTGTCACGGTTCCGGTTCGGTTCCGGTTCTATTAAAACCGTGAACCGAACAACTGAGGTAATGGTTCTTCAAAATAGAATCAAAACCTTATTTGATAGGGCCGATTCCGGTTCTGGTTCCAACATAATTTTTGGAACCGCCGTATCAACGGTTCCAGTTACGGTTCAACAAGAACTAAAACCAAACCGATCACTGACGGTTCGGTTCGATTCTATGTGGTTCGGTCCGGTTCCAATTCATTCCAACCAAAAAAAAATCAAATTTCGTAGAATGGATGGGAGATGTCAAAAATAAAAAACTAGAGGGAAAAAGTAAACCTGATCGATTTTTTTGCAAGAGGGACTTTGAAGTCCAGGGCCCAGACGCGAGAATTTTGCGTTACACTAATGGGAAGTACTTTTTTGTATAATATAGTAAGTATGACTGAAAGATAAAAGCCGAAACCACAAAACCGCACCGGACCGCACCGATTTTAAACCACACAAAACGGTTTAGTTGTGGAGCCAAAAATATTTCAGAAAAATATGCGTGTTGAAGCCAGGAAAATTCCTAACCTCGAAATAGGATCAAGGCAGCCTAAGGTTACTGATTATACGATCCGACGTCACGATTTGAGTGGCTAGCGAGAGAGAGAAAGGAAACTTCTATAAGCACACCCCAAGTGCTCCAGCGGGGAGGTCCCACCACGTACCCGAAAGCTTTGAAGAAGCTTCCCCTCCGCAACCAAAAGGTTGGGCGAGGTACTAGACTGTCATGGACTTGGCGAGTATCTACTTAGGGGGACCTCGCCTCTTCCAAAAGGTCTCATTTCCAGTACCCCTGGGGGGCTATTTATAGAGAAATCCAGGGGGGGTAGGCGAGTATCCAGCCTCTGTGAGCGAGTATCTAGGGTTACTCGCCCATACTCGCGAGATACTCGCCAAAACTCGCCACAGCTCGCCCAAGCTTGCCCAAGCTTGCCCAAGCTCGCCCAAGTTCGCCTCTGCTCGCCACAGCTAGCCCAATGGTCTGCGAATAGCCATCTACTTGAGTACTTCTGATCTCGACGAATTACGGGTTATACACAATCCCCGCTTTTTTCGTGCTCGACACGAGCTCGGAAAAACAATGTTGAACCCGAAGTTCGGAGAGATGGCGCTAGACGATGCGCTGCAAGAGGTCCTTTCTAGGAGAGGAGCTCAACTGAAGGAGAAAAGAAAATGTCGACACCGCCCAGAGGTAGAACCCAACTGAAGGAGGTGGAGAAGAGTCTGATACCTCCCAGGCCATTCGCTAGGCGAGCGAGCTCAATTAGAAGAGGTGGAAATGGGCCGGACATCTCATACGTCAAGCATACCTGGCAGGAGCCGAGCTCAACTAGAGGTGGAAAAAGAGGTCGACACCTCATCAGGAGGAAGCTCAACTGAAGGTGGAGAGTTGACACCTCACAGGAGCCGAGCTCAACTGGAGGTGGAGAAGAGGTCGACACCTCGTAGGAGACGAGCTCAACTAGAGATGGAGAGAAGAGGTCGACACCTCACAGGAGCCGAGCTCAACTAGAGATGGAGAGAAGAGGTCGACACCTCACAGGAGCCGAGCTCAACTAGAGGTGGAGAGAATAGTC
Source organism: Platanthera zijinensis (assembly GCA_039513925.1). Taxonomy (NCBI): domain Eukaryota; kingdom Viridiplantae; phylum Streptophyta; class Magnoliopsida; order Asparagales; family Orchidaceae; genus Platanthera; species Platanthera zijinensis. The sequence goes on from CM077093.1 coordinate 6,014,328, forward strand.
GACACCTGGCAGGAGCCGAGCTCAACTGTAGGTGGAAAAAGAGGTCGACACCTCACAGGAGCCGAGCTCAACTAGAGGTGGAGAGAATAGTCGACACCTGGCAGGAGCCGAGCTCAACTGTAGGTGGAAAAAGAGGTCGACACCTCATCAGGAGGAAGTTCAACTGAAGGTGGAGAGTTGACACCTCACAGGAGCCGAGCTCAACTGGAGGTGAAGAAGAGGTCGACTCGGGAGGCAAGTAGTCAGTCCGCAGAGGAGAAACTCGTACAGAGATCACGGACTACGACATCACTCCAACAAGGAACTTGATCTCCTCGAGGAGGTTCGATGGCCGGTATGCAGGAGAGGAGCTCGTGCAGGGACACGGACTTACGACATTGCTGCCACTCGAAGTCTTGATTTCAATCAAGGAGATCGGCCGATCCCCGAGGAGAGGAGCTCGTGGGAAACCAGACTTACGATATTTCTGCCACTCGAAGTCTTGATTTCAATCGAGGAGATCGGCCGATCCCGGAGGAGAGGAGCTCGTGGGAAACTGGACTTACGACATTTCTGCCACTCGAAGTCTTGATTTCAATCGAGGAGATCGGCCGATCCCCGAGGAGAGGAGCTCGTGGGAAACCAGACTTACGACATTTCTGCCACTCGAAGTCTTGATTTCAATCGAGGAGATCGGCCGATCCCCGAGGAGAGGAGCTCGTGGGAAACCGGACTTACGACATTTCTGCCACTCGAAGTCTTGATTTCAATCGAGGAGATCGGCCGATCCCCGAGGAGAGGAGCTCGTGGGAAACCGGACTTATGACATTGCTGTCACTCGAAGTCTTGATTTCAATCGAGGAGATCCTATTACTGGAGGGATATCGAGGATCAATTCACATAGATATCTTGGCAAGAAGATAATCTTTTTCTTTTCGGAGAGACGCTCTTAAACCTGCCAAATCGGGAAGTTGGCGTCCAGACCCGTTCCTAAGAATTCCTCCAGTCGGAAGAGAGATGCACTCGGGGAGACATAGGCCGACATGCAAGGGGGGAGCTGATCTCGGCCGACAATGCAGAGGCTCGGTCTTACAAGAGCGCTTAAAGTCCCGAAGCATCGTCCTATAATCCGTACTGGGCTATTTGGTAAGAACGGGTTGAAGGCACGTATCTCGATTTGGTAGTGAAGATCGCTTCCAGCTACGCTTAATGGCCGCGAGTGCCAGCGTCCGGACGGGGGGTGATGTTCATCGAGGGCCCCTTAGGACGCACTCAGAACCAACACGCACCCTTGGGCTCGTCCCTGCCCTTTCTTCAGCAGGTTATCCTGCTTTGGCAAAAAAACAGAGATGGGTCCTGTTTCACAGGAACTGCGGTCGCTAAGAGCGGTGTCTTTTAGTCTTCTCAAAGACCGATGATGTCTTTATACAAGGTATCACTTTGTGAGGTAGATCTCTAATCGAGTTCAGGAGGTTAGCATCCAGATCTGTTCCTGATAGTTCCTCCAGTCGGAGGAGAGATGCAATCGGGGGTAGCTAGGCCGACATGCAAGGGGGGAGCTGATCTCGGCCGTCAATGCAGGGGCTCGATCTTACAAGGACGCTTAATTCCCGAGGCATCGTCCCATCGTCCGCCCTGGCTAAATAGGAGAAACAGGTCGAGTGCAGGTTTCCTAAATCGATCGTGGAGTTTAACTTCACTGCTCCTAGGTAACTTGAGATGAATCAACACAAAGAAGACAACTCGCACTAACCCGTGACTCCGGGGGCGAGGAAATGCATAAACAACTTGGAAACAATGTTACAGGTAAACAATACATGTTACCGTTGGGGGTAGAACTTTTTCCGCTCATCCTCGCTCCAGGTGTTTGAGGAGATGAAATGAATAGCATTGCATCCTGGTTGTTAAAGTGATAGCCTCGCGCGTATAAACTCGCAAAATTCGAACACCATAGTTGCTCGCGAGTATGGAGCTTGCAGAATTTAAAGGAGAGCATCCTAGCTGCTGAAGAGATCATCACGCGAGTATGGAGCTCGCGGAATTAGATGAGAGCATCCTAGCCTGCCCGTTGAAGAGATCACCCTCGAGTATGGAGCTCGCGAAATTAGATGATAGCATCCTAGCCTGTTGAAGAGATCACCTCGCGAGTATGGAGCTCGCGGAATTAGAGGAAAGCATCCTAGCCGGTTGAAGAGGTCACCTCGCAAGTATAGAGCTCGCGGAATTAGATGATAGCATCCTAGCCTGTTGAAGAGATCACCTCGCGAGTATGGAGCTCGCGGAATTAGAGGAGAGCATCCTAGCCGGTTGAAGAGGTCACCTCGCAAGTATAGAGCTCGCGGAATTAGATGATAGCATCCTAGCCTGTTGAAGAGATCACCTCGCGAGTATGGAGCTCGCGGAATTAGAGGAGAGCATCCTAGCCGGTTGAAGAGGTCACCTCGCAAGTATAGAGTTCGTGAAATTATAGGAGAGCATCCTAGCCTGTTGAAGAGGTCACCTCACAAGTATGGAGCTCGTGGAATTATAGGAGAGCACCTATTAAGCATGAGGAGCATCACGAGTAGGAGCTCGTAGAATACTTGCTGGAAGATGTCATAAGCGAGTCGTCCCATGGAATGTAGGTTGTTGGAGGAGATCATCAAGTAGGAGCTCGCAGAGCACCTCGTACATTTTTCCTCGATGGTGAACTCGTCGTCATTTGCCCTGCTTGTCAGTCATAAAAAAAGTACTCACGGGCTTTACCAAAGCACCCGTAAGTATGAACATGTATGGAAAACACCACTATTGGAAAAGGAGATGGAAGTAGGCGGAGGGTGAGTGTCACTTCTGAAATTAGAACCCCTACGCAGAGGTTTCCCAGCCTTGCGAGTAAATCACCAACATAACTCGCCTATGGGCGAGATCCCTTGATACTCGCCTCTTCAACTTGATACTCGCCTCAACAACTTGGTACTCGCCTCTTCACTTGTTGTTCGCCTCAGCAACTTGATACTTGCCTCTTCACTTGTTGCTCGTCTCAGCAACTTGGTATTCGCCTCTTCACTTGCTGCTCGCCTCAGCAACTTGATATTCGCCTCTTCACTTGTTGCTCGCCTCTGGGAGAGTGTCATTCCTGCCTATGCTCGCCGGTATGTCGCCGTCATCAATTCGCCTCCATGAACTCGCCTATGAACGAGCTGTCAGGGAAGCTCGCCTCACGAAACCGTCAAGGTTGAAAGTCGTCATCGCGAAATCGTCTATGGGCGAGAAACTAGGAAACTCGCCCACCTTACCAAGAACTCGCCCACCTTGCCGAGTACTGGCGAGTTGTTGTCTTTGGTCTCCAGCTCGCCATCTTAAGCCATGAAGTCTTCTCGCAAAAAAATTCTTCCTCGGCTACAATCCACGCTCACCGTACCAAGTGTTGAAGCAAGGAAAATTCCTAACCTCGAAATAGGATCAAGGCAGCCTAAGGTTACTGATTCTAAGACCCGACGTCACGATTTGAGTGGCTAGCGAGAGAGAGAAAGGAAACTATCTATAAGCACACCACAAGTGCTCCAGCGGGTAGGTCCCACCACGTACCCGGAAGCTTTGAAGAAGCTTCCCCTCCGCAACCAAAAGGCTGGGCGAGGTACTAGACTGGCATGGACTTGGCGAGTATCTACTTGGGGGGACCTCGCCTCTTCCAAAAGGTCTCATTTCCAGTACCCCTGGGGGGCTATTTATAGAGAAATCCTGGGGGGGGGGGGGGGGGGGGGGGGTAGGCGAGTATCCAGCCTCTGTGAGCGAGTATCTAGGGTTACTCGCCCATACTCGCGAGATACTCGCCAAAACTCGCCTTTGCTCGCTCAAGCTCGCCACAGCTCGCCTCTGCTCGCTCAAGCTCGCCACAGCTCGCCCAATGGTCTGTGAATAGCCATCTACTTGAGTACTTCTGATCTCGACGAATTACGGGTTATACAATGCGAATAAAATTTTAAATTGCACCGGACCCACCAATTTTAAACCACACCATCAATATTTTTTTAAAAATATATTTCAAAAAAAAATGCGAGTAAAATTAAAAATACATTATATAATTGTATAAAAATCGAAACTACACAGCAAAAAATGACTTCAAACCGCAGTAATGTCAAACCACATCGCACGGTACATTTTGGTGCGGTGTCATTTTGTTGAGTCTAAATCTGACACCCTTGAATGCGATTATGATTTGGGTTCAACTCGCGTTTCACCATTAATAATAAGTATAGATATTATAAATAGATTATTAAAAATAACAATATTATAATAGTATAAATAATAAAAAATATAATGATAATAATAATAAACGGGTTGCGGTTGGGTTCTACTTCGGCCCAGTTCACAACGGGTCTAAAAATCCTAAAACCGCTTGAGACCTCTATGTAGCGGCTCCAGTTTCAGTCCGGATAATTAAAATGAAAGAACCACACCCGGACCAATGTTCACGGTTCCAAAATTTAAAACAGAACCCAAATAATTCACGAACAGTTCGGTTCGGTTCTTTGCGGTTCTGGTTCGGTTTACGGTTTTCGTTTTAAAGTGACAGCTCTAGGACTCAGTGGAGTCCATTATACGAGGCTTATGTAATGATAAAAATAACCATGCAATAACAGGAGTATTTAAATAAATTAGGACTTGTTATGATGTTATCAGAGTTGAGATTGATTTTAATGGAGAATATAATATAATGTTGAGGGTTTAAACACAATGTTTTTCCTACCTTAGAAAGACCCTTCAAAAAGTCAATCATCCTTAAATTCAATGTCGTGCCAAGATCGATGTGATGATCCCCGATAAAAGAAGAATGAAAGGAGAACCACTGGGAGGATTACTTTTTTAATTTATGCTTTCTTTTCAAGTATTTTCCTTATATACACTACTATTAAATTTCATGGCAAGTTTAATTCCTGCATGTAAACTGAATTGTTTATGAGATTATGTTAATTTACAATTCATTATCATTGATAAATAATATCGCCACTATTGAGTGAAGGGAATGCATAAATAATTAATAATTTTTTCCATATATAATTATATAATTAATTACAAAGATACAAATGAAATAAATATGAAATGCATCGATGCATGAGTTAAGGGTGTTTGTAAACTGATTCAAATCTAGTTGGTCCTCAACCAATAAGCGAGTTGTACGCACTGAGTTCGACCCAAGTGGTATGGGCCCAAGATTAAAGACTAATATAAACATTGTGATTTTTAACGAAATGAAATAAAAACATATGGAAAATGAGTACAAAAGTAAAAAAGGATAAATGTATACAATGGAAGGAAAGGAATAACAAGCCTTATGGTAGACAAATGAAATACAGAAAATGAATATGATGACCTATATGAATATGAAATTTATTATCAGAAATGAATCACAAGAAAATGACATACTTCATAGACAAACTAATTGATAAATATTTATTGTTGCTTTCAGTATTACTTTGCTACATGTTTTAAGATTCACGCTCAATAAATCCTATTTATTTAATTATACTGTTATTGTTTTAAGATTCACCTTGTTTGCATTTACAAGCGATTAAAACTAAGAATTCTCACTAAGTCTTTATTAAAGACTAATCCTTTTGTTGTCTATTTTTTTAGGAAAAAAAAGATTAACGAAAAATATTTATGAAGCTTGGCTACAGGTGATAATTGGGTATGTATAAGTTATTCAGAATGGAACTTTAGACATGTATTACTTTTAATGCAAAAATAAGTTCCGTGATAATGTACATATTGGGCACTCAATGTGATATATGGTATTGTACTGCACCAAAATATCAAGTTTAAAGCATTACTTTTAAATAAATACTGATATATTGTGGCGGTCTCCGGGCCGTTACACATGGTGCCTACAATAACTACAAATGAGAGACATCCTCATAGAATTATAAATAAGTTAACAATTCCAAAATCTGAATGGTATTATATAATACAGAAAATTAATGAAAACTTTTATAATTGGATCTTTGAGTAATTAAAAAAGGTGATTGTTATTAGCAGTGCACTTTTGGATATTCGCACTACATTTACTCTAAATTTTCCGCGCCTTTTGAAAATACTCCTTGTACATGCATTTTTAGGAAAAGTGTTCAACACGAAAGTTGTAGATCTCGACAAGATCTACAACTTTCGTGTTGAACACTTTTCCTAAAAATGCATGTATAAAGCGTATTTCTAGAAATACGCTCAGATTTCGCGTCTTTTAGAAATACGCTTTATACATGCATTTTTAGGAAAAGTGTTCAACACGAAAGTTGTAGATCTCGTCGAGATCTACAACTTTCGTGTTGAACACTTTTCCTAAAAATGCATGTACAAGGAGTATTTTCAAAAGGCGCGAAAAATTAAGAGTAAATGTAGTGCGAATATCCAAAAGTGCAGTGCTAATAACAGTCACCTTAAAAAAAGAGCAGCCCGGTGCATAAAGCATTTGCGCGAGGGTCCGGGGAAGGGTCTCACCCACAAGGGTGAAATGTAGGGAAACCTTACCCTGCAGTTTTGCAAGAAGGCTGCTACCAAGACTCGAACACATGACCTCAAGGTCACACAGAAACACCTTAATTGGTGATCCAAAGCTCCCCGATGTTTGAGTAATTAATCTAAATAAATATTGTGAGCAAACTTATAATATATTTGTTGATATTTCTAATTTTTAATGATATTATAAAATTTTCTTTCTAAAAATGCTACTTTAAAACAACATCTCATATAATATTTCATCACCATTATCTTCTCAACATGTATTTTACTATTTTATCACCAATATCTTCTGAACAGTTATGATCCCATGTGAGATGGAATAAGCTACAATCTCTTATTGATGGAAGCTACTAGTAATGACAACATAATGTAGCAGCAGAAGCTTCATTATGGTCAACTCATTTGCTTGAGTATATTTATTTGACAGAGTCAAATTCATAAAGGCAAGGAGTATGGTATTACATGAGGCTTATATATTTTCTCCTTTTTATTAGTAAAAGATACTTGCATGCAGTTTTACTTGTATATATGCTGACCCATATTTTATAACTCACTATTGTGTCGTGTAATTTGACGTTTAGTCATGGGTCAATATCATGTTATATCATTATATGAGTTGTATTCAAGATTCGTATATGTGAGTTGTGTTGGCTAAAAACAACCTATCTTTGACCACCCCTACATAAAAAATTTTGAATTTTGACTTTGTCACATCATCATGATCTCCATTCATTCCTCTACCCTGCATGGTCAGAATTTACATCCCTCATTCCCCTTTTGATTAAAATGCCCTAATAAAAATCTTTGAAATAAAAATTTATAGTCATGACCAGAAAAATTCATAAACCTTTGGAATCCCTCAACAACTTCTCAGATCCACCCCATATTCACTCCCCTCATTACAAATTGGCGTTCACTCCCCCTCTTACGAACATTTAGCTACCACTGCTCAAGCCTATGTATTAGAGCATTCTACAAGTATTGCAGATACTTGACAATGAAATAAAAATTTATCACTTTAATGCTTTGTATATATTTCTCGTGTTAACCATTTTACTCAAAAAATAATTTCTAGAGCGGCAAAGAACGATTGTCACTGGTGCGCCAACCCAAGGTAAGAATGAGACATGGGGACTTCTCAATGAGAATGACTCAGTTATCTATGCCTCTGTTACGGAACTTCATGACGACGAGCCCAAATGGCAAGTATACACGTGTCGGGCGCGTATACTGCAGGGGCCCACCGAGACCGCGGAGGATAATTAATATTTATTATATTCTACGTTTGGCTGTCGCATTTTTAGTATTTCTGCTTTTCTTAATTTCGGTTTTCCATTCGTATTCGCCCCTCGCCTCTATAATAGGGACGCGTGAACCTTGTATTTTGCATCGCGGATGAATGTATGTTTCTCTCCTTTAATCTCTAACCCTAACCCCTCTTGTTCTCTCTCTCCCTCTCTCCCTCTTGTTCTCTCTCTCTCTCCCTCTTACGGTCTCGATACCTCCGCCCACCCCCACCCACCTCTCATCCACAAGAACCTAACAAAGTGGTCCAACCTGCCCTCTCCACCCGCCTCCACCCGCCGGAGAACCAGCACCCACCACAGCCCGCTCCGGCTGTCCGCATGCACGCCGAAGGCCGTCTGCACTTCCGTCGTTGCAGCCCCGTCCGCAGGAACCCGTTCTGCAAGCTGCGCCGCGAGCCCATCCGCTTCCACACTCTGCTCCGCGGGTCCGCGCGCCTAGGCCCTCGTCGTCCCCGTGTCGCCGCTGCCTTCCGCTCGGGGTAATGGCCCCCCAACATCTGTTCAACCGTGGATATTCAGCACAAAGACACCGCCGTTGAAGCCCTCTGCCGCGTCAAAGCCCAGAAGGCCCTTGTCGCCTCCATGCACGCCTCCATCCTCGCCCTTCACGCAGAGATAGATGCGCTCCAACCTTTCGCCGCCTCGTCCACCAACGGATCCGCGGGCTCGGCCGCCGGCGCGTCCATCCTCGGGGCGGCACCGTTTCCACACAACGGGGACACCGCAACCTCGCTGCCCCCGGGCCGTCCGGCCATTGTCTTGGACCTCCCCACCATCGCCGGCATGGATCCAATGGGGTGGATCGCCAAGGAGGAACAGTATTTTGACCTCGACCACACACCCGAACAAGACAAGGTCTCTACCGCCGTCGTGGGACTCGATGGCTCCACCCTCCATTGGGTTCGATGGCTACGCAAGACCAACCCAGCCATCTTGTGGTTGGAACTCAAGCAGGAGATGATAGGCCGCTACGACAACCATTACTCCGGCTCTGCAATCGAACGGCTGTGTGGGGTACACCAACTCGGTGCGCTGGATGACTACATCGATGAGTTCGTGGACCTCATCACTCATGTTCCAGGCTTACCACCAGATCACTACCTCGGCTTCTTCATACAGGGCCTCTAGCCCCACGTCCGCTCCCGGCTTTGAACGCATCGCCCTCAGACGATGTCCGAGGTCCTAGACATGGCCCGCCTCGTGGAGGCTGATTTGACTCCTCGACACCCGCCACCTCCAGGTCAGGCCCCCGCCGAGGGGTCGGCCGTGACGGACCGCCACCCCAGAGCCACAAGCCCCTCGGGTCCCCCCAGCCGCTCGGCCAGCTCGTCCGGCCACCCCTCAGCGGTTCTCCAACTGCGAGTTTGATGAGCTCCGGCGCAAAGGATTGTGTTTCTGCTATCGGTAGCCCTACTCACTGACCCACGTCTGTACAGTCAAGGAGTTCTGTGTCATCATCGGCGACGTCAAACCAGAGATCACCTTGGCCGATTTTGAGGACCTCGAAATCACAGAGGACGCCACTGGGGGACGTTATTTGACACGGCCTTTCACCAGTTGGAGTTTCCTTGTTTTTCTGTGGGCGACATTTCTAGGCCGCAAACCATGAAATTGGCGGGCAAACTGGGCGACCGCCACATTGTTGTCATGGTGGACAGTGGGGCGAGCCATAATTTCCTCTTTGCTCGTTTGGCATGCCAGCTCCGCCTTCCGATGGAACCCGCGCCAGACTTCACGGTCAGTTTAGGCGATGGCCGCCGACGCGCGGTCCAAGACTGTTGTCCATCCGTTCCACTTTTAGTAGGCCCTTACTCGATGAAGGCGGATTTCTATATTTTCGGCCTTGGCGGAATCGACACCAATCTTGGGCGTGGCTTGGCTCTTCACGCTAGGAGACGTGCGGGTCAACTGGAGATCTATGACGATGCAGTTTCTCCAGGACGGTCGGGAGTGCTGCCCGGTGGGGGGTGCTGCCCGGTGAGGGATGCTGCCCTACTCCGCTCCCCCGTCTCCTCCCACACGATTCAGAGGACGACGGACGTCGATTTTTCGGCACGGCTCTGGTCCATCTCGGACGTTGCACCACCGACCCCGACACCATCTCCAAACCTACAGGACCTCCTGTCCGAGTTTACAGACCTCTTTACGGCACAACATTTCCGCTGCAGGAGTCGCGATGGACAGCGACAAGATTGAGGCGGTCCTCCAGTGGACAACCCCATTGTCTCTCCGCAATGTTCGCGGGTTCTTGGGCCTGACAAGGTACTACCGACGGTTCATCCAGGGCTACGACACAATTGCCCGACCCCTCACCAAGCTTTTGATGAAGTCGTTCGAGGGCCCCTTTGAGTGGTCGGCGGCGGCTTCCGACGCTTTTGTCGCTCTCCAGCAAGCTCTGCTTCGTGCCCCGATGTTAGCTATGTCGGACTTCTCCCAACCCTTCCACGTGGAGTACGACGCGTCAGGCGTAGGGCGTAGGCGTGGGGGTCGTACTCATGCAGTGCAGCATTGGCGGCCCTACCTCCTGGGCCGACGATTCGTGGTCCGCACCGACCATCATAGCCTCCAATACCTCCTGCAGCAGAAGATTGCAACACCCGCCCAGCAGGTGTGGGTGGTCAAGCTACTGGGCTATGACTACAGCATCGAGTTCCGACCGAGAAAGTCAAACCGTGCGGCCGACGCTCTCTCTCGCAGCCTCATACTTGCAGCCATCTCCCGCCCGATCTAGGAGGATACGGACGCCCTCCAACAGGAAGTGGAAGAAGACCCAACGCTCAACGGGATCCGAACAACACACCTCGCGGACGCCACAACCCACCCACCTTACTCCTTGGTGGACGGCCACCTCGTACTCGCCCCCCTCCTCAACCAGCATTCTCCGGTCATTAGCTGAGTTTCATGCCTCTCCGACGGGGGGGCACGCCGGTGCCTACCAGACATACCGACGACTAAAAGCTTCTCTCTTTTGGCCTCACATGTTCCGACAAGGTCAAAACCTTCGTGGCCGCCTGCCTCATCTGCTAGAAGGCAAGTAGGCAAGTACGAAGTCGTTTTTCCGGGTGGTCTACTTCAGCCCCTCCCGATCCCCAACCGCGTGCGGGACGACATCGTCATGGACTTCATCACACGACTGCATTCTGGTCGTGATGGACGGGCTCTCGAAGTATGCGCATTTCATTCTCATTCGTCATCCATAGACGGCAGCCACAGTCGCCGACAGCTTCATTCAGGGGGTCGTGCGCCTCCACGGTTTTCCCTGATCGGTCGTAAAGGACCGGGACCCGCTCTTCCTGAGTACCTTCTGGACGACATTGTTCCGCCTGCAGGGCACCCGGCTACGCATGAGTACAGCATATCATCCCAGACCGATGGCCAGTCAGAGGAACTCAACCGGTGCTTGGAGACTTACCCTCGCTGTTTTGTGGGGGAGCAGCCGCATAGCTAGGCCAAGTGGCTTGGGTGGGCCGAGTACTCGTACAACACCGCCAACCATCAGGCGGCAGACACTACTCCTTTTGAGGTTGTTTACGCCAGCCTCCGCCTATCGTCCGTCGCCTTCCAAGAGAATGCCAGGTGGAAAGCCTGGCCACCGCTCTTCTCGACAGGGACACTATTTTGGATCATCTGAAGCACCACCTCCAACGGGCCCAACAGAAGATGATTTCCTTCGCCAACAAGAAACACTAGGACCTCTCCTTCGAAGTAAGAGAGAAGGTCTTCGTGAAGCTCCACCCTTACTGTCAGCTTTCAGTGGCCCGCCGACCGTGCCCAAAATTGGCCCTCTGATTCTTCGGGCCATTTCAGGTCCTCGCCCGCATCGGGGCGGTCGCTTACTGTCTTCACCTCCCAAGCGGGAGCCGCATTCCACCCAGTCTTCCATATCTCGCAGCTACGGCGGGTGGTGGGGGAGCACGCCACCACGGATCACCTCCCGGACGATCTTGACCTTTTCGGAGAGGCGCCTTGCTATCCCACCTCAATCCTCGATCGCCGATGTCGCATTCTGGGGGACCATACATAAGAGGAGGTTTTTGTGGCTTGGACCGGTCGCCCCGACTCAGACGCGACGTGCCTTCCCTGGGATGATTTTTCGCCGCCAATTCGCCGACTATTGCCTTGAGGACAAGGCAATTTTCCAGATGGCGAGGCATTGTTACAGAACTTCACGACAACGAGCCCAAATGGCAAGTCTACACGCGTCGGGCGCGTATACCGCAGGGGCCCACCAAGACCGCGGAGGATAATTAATATTTATCATGTTCTATGTTTGGCTGTCGCATTTTTAGTATTTACTGTTTTTCTTAATTTCGGTTTTCCTTTTGTATTCGCCCCTCGCCTCTATAAGAAGGCGCGTGAACCTTGTATTTTGCATCGCGGATGAATGTATGTTTCTCTCCTCCTTTAATCTCTAACCCGAATCCCTCTCTCTCCCTCTCGTTCTCTCTTTATTCCTCTCCTTCTTTCGGACTCAATACCGCCGCCCGCCCACCCCCCTCTCATCCACCGGAACCTAACAGCCTCATCCTCATTGGATGTGCTACAATGATATCTTTTCAAGCCATTGTGTCAAAATGTAGTTTCTACATCAACTAACTTGGTTTCGACTTTGTTTTTGAATCAACCCCATAATCAATGTTACAATGCACTACAAAATTATAAGACCCAAACATACTTATAATTTTGTTGCAAAGCATTAGCACTTTAGTAGTTAGGCATTCTCATCCTACATCAAAATGCCCATTAGATGTTGGAGAGAAAAGAGAGAATAGAAGAGTGCTTTATTCATCCCACAAAGGGGGAATTTAAAGGACATACATGGACTCAATACTCACATACACAATGTGGGACTAAAGACTTAAATAATACGATAAAACTAATAACTCCAACACTCCCCCTCAAGCTGAAGGGGAAACCTTCAGCTTGAACACATCAAATAACGGCAATGGAGATAGGCAATGTGGGACAAAACAACAGACGAGCCACCGGGGAAAATTCCAAACCGAGGAATCAAGCCGGAAACATAGTCACACACGATGCTGACACACACACGACACAGGACCCACACACGATATGGACTCACTGGAAATCGGTCAACCAACATCACCTACACACACACCATGCGAAAGAGAACGAAAGATGTGGAGCAAATCATCAAACGAGTGATCGGGGATAATCCGTCAGGGATAATCTGTCGGGGATATTCCGCACAAAGGGCGGTCCCTCACGACACAGTCTCACACGACACGGTCCCACGCGACACAACTCGCTGATATTAGAACAACCAACACAATCGCACCCCAACACATGACCAATCGAAAGACAAACTGGGGAGATGCTAAAAACAAAAGACGAAATATGCATGCGAGTCATATGTGACGAAGGCAGGAGTCGGGAAAGAGGCATCCGAGTCGCCGTTATCACAAACACTCACCCTCACGTGGAATACGTGCATGAAGGCATAAACTACGCCTGGAGGCCGTGGCGTACACTCCCCCTCACGTAGATCACGTGCATGACGGCAGAGATCGCATAGAGACGCAAACACCACATGAAATATTGTTATTAATTATATAACACAAAATGTTTATACTAGTTTGGTATATTTAGAAATTCAATAAATATTAAATTATTAATACATTAATGTGTATATATATATTAAAAAATGATTACATTAATATATAATGTCTATAAATAATTAATTATTAAAACACAACATGAAATATCCCTGATATATCCCCTGACATATTAAAAACGACATAAGAAACATAAACCGACGTGTCTCTGACATCCGACATCGACAACCTTGATGATGATAAACCCACAGCAACTGAGCTTACATAAGTAGGATCAAATCTAAAATAGAGTAGAGGCAGATGCATGATAAGGAATCATAACTATATAAACAGAACACCGAAAGAACATAGGAATTCTGAATACATACTGTCGCCATTCAAGCATTCAAATAGAAGTTTGATAATTCTATAGATCCAAAGAAAATTGAGGGCTCCAAAAAAATTGAAGAATCTGGTTAGCACATATTTTTATTAAATTCCACGAGTCACCATAACATATTATGATTTGAACTCTAGTACAACATTCTAAAAATAAAGATGTAAGAAAATCAGCGTACGCAGACTAACCTCATCAAGATCCTCAAAAGTATCTTTGTCAATCGTCAATGTTTTCCCAAGACGTAGTAAGCTTGTCATATCTTTGTGATCTTTTCCACTTTCAGCAATGTCTTTGTGAGCATAAACACCATTTGAAATCTTCAGTGTCAACGTCAAATATGATGGTCCTTTTGAACTAGGTCGAATTATGCTCTCTCCGGCATCCTTGTCAGCAAGGAACTGTTACGAAAAATAATTCAAGTATTTAATTCTGCCTTCGTGCACAGCAGAAAAAGGAATGTACGGGCGGTAGTAAAGCGGTGAGACTCATGATAAAAGAAAGCGGAATTACAGAGACGAAAAAAATACCTCCATGGCTTCATCAGCAGTGACATTCTGAAATCGAGGATGGATGATCATTCTTGGTTTGAATCGTTTCTTAGCAAGTTCCTTTTCCTTGCGAGCCTTCTCTTGCTCACTATGTAAAGTAACATCATCTTTATGGAAGAAGGAATCCATATTAAGAGGAGCATAGTGCTTTCTCTTCATTTCGCTTTCTTTGCAGGTTAGATGCACCGCATACCTGCTCTTGTTAACATTTTTGATTTTGCAGGTCATTATATCACCTTTTTTCACTTTTTCAGGGTCATAGCCTTCATCTGAAAAATCTTCTGCATTAATAAAACCTCTAAGACCAGAATCTAAGGAACAAACAACCCGATTATCCTGGGCGAAGAGAACTGTGGCTTCAACAGTTCTCCATTCTGCCAGTGATTCATCAGTTTCACCAGATAGCAAACTAAATTCCTCATCTATATTAGGTTCAAGAAAAGGGTATCTCACGTCCTTAAATCCATGAAGTAGTTCAAACTTTATATCTGCCAGAGTCTCCCTTTTATCAACCCCATCTTTCTCAAGAATGCTCTTTGCATATTCAGGAATTAAGAGGGATCGGAGAGTCTCCGAATTCTCCCTTACCCGGTCAATTGCCATTTCTAAAGCTTCGTCATCCATTTCATTGTCATCATCTACCGCAGCCGCAGACTCGACAGCAAGGGCCATGTTTTTTGCAAATGGAAACGACTCTGGATGAATTCTAGTATCATCGAGACGATCAATCATATGACTAGTAGCAGCAGCTGCGCCACTACGGCGAATTCGCAGAAAGCCAACAGAATTAATGAAAACCCTCTTCCTAATAGTTTTTCCAAATGAAATTTCTTTCCGACTGAAAATAGATCCAGCCCTCACAAATGCTCTCTGTAAAGCAGATGCCTTTCTTGGCCCAAGACCTGAAACAAATTGCAGGGGAGCAAAAAGCCACTCATGACTTGAAGCTAAATTAACATCCACACCAACTTGGTTGGTTGCATCAATCATTATCTGCTCAACCATGTCATACTTCTCATCAGGGGTAAGGAAATCATCCAAAGGGCAGAGCTTCCAAGACAATATTTCTTTACCAGGCCCACAAAGTGTTGCAACCATCGCCAATGGATTTTGTAGGTAACGACCAAGAGCCACTGCACGCTTTACAATCCCTGCATAGAAGTGGAGTTGTATCTGTAGCATGAAGAAGGAACTACAAATGCTAAAATTAAATGAATGAGTATGATTGGAAAAAGAATTTACCTGCCTGTCCTGGAAGTTGATCTGATGAAATTCGTGAATTCTCATACAGTCGAGGCAAGGATTCATCGCCCCATAGTACAATAATGTTCATATCTTGGCTGACATCTCTAGGATGATCTTCAACTATTTTAAAAATGACCTGACAAACATTTTGTAGGGAAAAAACTGCTTATTATACAATGCTTGGAAGAAGGAAATATCATAGCAAATTGACACTAGCAAATTGTCTGGAGACCAACCATAGCAAATCTACATAATTACATACCAAACACAGCATTGACTAGCTAGCACATTGCAAGAGTGAAATGAAAAAAGAATGCAAACCAAAGCAACACATTATAAAAATAATACTAAATCATGCAATTGTCAGTTGAGCAACTTCAAGATAATCCATCAAGGTCCTGGTCTTGGACAGCCGTTGTTTAAGCAGTACCACTGCAAAATTCTGATGGTAAGCAGATTGGCCTAAAATATCATTTTGAGAAAATAGTGTGTGATCACACCACAATTTACCTCTGTTTTTTTTTATTGAGTTAACAACCTACAGCACTCTCCCACGACTCCCCCAAACAGGGATTTCAGCTTAATCTGTAAGAAAGGATGCTATTCAAATAATAAAATAAACTGACGGCGATCGACGGCTCACGCACGTCTATTCCCGCAGGACGCGGTGATCGGCAACCCATTTGGGTGATCCGATTCCGCGGAAGCGCCCGGATGGTCGTTCTGAGTCTGTTTGATATATTATTTTATTTATTTCGTGTTGTATTTAGCCCCCGATCGGCCCGAACATTATTAGCCGTCCATTGGGGTGCCCAAGTTCTTATTTCCCCTCTCCCCCTATAAATACTTACGCATGTGGCTTGATTTAGGGATCGATATTTGCCCTTTATGCAACCGGCGGTCATTTTCTCTCGGTGGACTACTTGATGGGAATCCATCAGATCGTGCACATGATGGGGCGGGACCCACGTTCATATTCCCGCCGGAAGACGTGATCGGATCGCCGATCCGATTGCGTACGTCGCCGCGAATCCATATATTTATGTATTTTTTTTGGACTCGGTCCGGCCAATCATAATGCCCTAGTGGTTTATTTCTTAGAGGGGCTGGTTTTAGGGTATTGCTGAAGTTGGAGTGTCATCCTACTTCCGGTGGTCTTCCCGCGGTTGGGGTGCCGACGCCTTGGGGTAAGCCCATCCTCCTTGCAGTCCGCCTACAGCCCGCCGACAGCCCCCCCCCCTTTTGCCTTCTAGGTTCGGCCACCCGAACCACAGCCCCCGGCTGTCCTCCCAGCAGCCCCCTTCCCGGCCGCCTACTTATTCCCCGCCCATTGGCTCCCCCGCGCCTACGTTACCGCATTTTGCACCCCTTCACCGTGGCATAAGTTTCCGATCTAACCACACATCACCCTACCTTATGTCATCTACCAATCCGCCCTCCCGAGCCCGGATCTATCGATCTCCGATCCCGTGGTCCCACCGTTGTCTCCCTCACCTCCAGATCTACACCACCCGAACCCTCCACTTCCCTTGCCCGAAATCCCCTAGTTATGAGTTGTTTTGTGATTTGGTTGTGAGATAATCCTTGCTTGGAGCGTGTTTGTATTGCTTTGGCCGATTGTGATCTCTTTTGCTTTTCTCCGAGCGAAAGCCAACCGCCAATATTAAAATTAATTCTTGTGATAGTTATATGCTTGTGGCGTTACTAATTTTCGTGCTAATTTGTCGTGTTACCCGCCGTGGGACTCATATAGAGCCTAGGTGTGCCTCATAGCCTCCTACATCAGAACTCCTCCCCGTGAGCCGCTACCGTGAGGCTTCTCCCGTCAGGCGTCAACCCCTCCCCCTCCCTCCTCCCCCTCCCTCCTCCGATCCCAGGTAACCAGCCCCCTCCTCCTAGCCCCCAGCCACCCCTCTCGTGCTTTCCCTTGTCCCACCCGCTATTCTGCAGCCCGTCGCAAACCCTACACCCTCTCCCCAGCCCGTCCACCCTGCTGTACCCCCCTCCTCCAGAT
The DNA here is from genome assembly GCA_039513925.1 of Platanthera zijinensis. Classification (NCBI taxonomy): domain Eukaryota; kingdom Viridiplantae; phylum Streptophyta; class Magnoliopsida; order Asparagales; family Orchidaceae; genus Platanthera; species Platanthera zijinensis. The sequence goes on from CM077093.1 coordinate 6,031,874, forward strand.
CGGAAGCCACTCCCCCAGCCCTGACCACCCTTTCCTGAACCTTCCCGCAACCCCGACTTGCCCCGCCCAGTTGGCGACCCATAAGCCCCTCTCATCCAATATCCTGCACCCGCAACCTCCACTAACCACATAAGACTTTCCAGATCTAATTGATCCCAACCCTAAACCTCCAGATCTATAATCATACACCTCGTTCAGCCCTCTCGTGGAGCCAATCACGTGCCAAGACCAACTACATCAGCGCCATCCCAAAGCAAGCCGCCACATGCATGAGTAAGTCTAGGTACGGAAGTTTTTTTTGTTGTGCTTTGGTAAAGACTCTTGCTTTGGGTTTTAATTCCATAAGTATTTCTAATCGTTATTCGTTGTGTAACTTGTGGAGCGCATTCAGCGCACTTGAACGGAATTGCGTCTCATCTCGTTGGTTAATTATAATTGTTCTTTACTCTTCATTACTTGTTATCAGATTTTGCAAATGATTGTTTAGATGCTTTATTAAATTTTAATTACTTGCTTGAAGATCTCGATCCGGATTGTTATTTCATATTTGCACGTCCACCGCATTTAGATTGCATTTCCGTTATTAAGTTTTTTGTCTGCCTTCCACTGCATCATTTGGTATCAAAGCCAGGTTCGAGGCGCGTTTTATGCTACGTAGTGGTAGGTTGTTTCGAACTCCGATGTCTGATCAGAACGTCACCGACGATCGGGCCGCCAGTTCGAATTCGGACATGACAGCCGCGGAGTTTCAATGTCTAGTCCTCGAGCAATTTGCAACCATTAAGAATGACATCGCTAGGGTCAACACTAGAGTCGACCAGTAAGGAGCCCTTAGAGGTCCAGCCCTAGCGCCTCGTTATGAGGAGCCTGTGGACGATCCACGAGACGCCTTACCTCCACTTGATAGACGAGCAAGAGAGCAACCACGTCGGGACCCCGCTCCTCGGAGAGGGACTCCCGAGCCTACGTATGATTATCGTTGTGACACCGCTCCAATGGGTAACCCCCGTCCACCTTATGAGCCACGAATGCCACCGGCCTGTAGAGGTCGTGGCCCACCCGCACGGCGTGAGTACGATCCTGAAGAGCCCTACAATGAGTATTTAGCGCCTCGTCGTGAAAACACCCCGGCTGAGGACGGCCTTATTTGACGTCTTCGTATTGATGTGTCATCCATCATCCTTCAACGGTCATCTGGATCTGAAGGCTTTTAGCGACTGGCTCATGGATATGGATCACTTTTTTGATTGATACGAAATGAACGATGAGCGGCGAGTTCAGTTCGCCAAGATGAAGTTGTTGGGCCAGGCGAAGATGTTTTGGAATAGCGTTGAGAGATCGTTGGAGAGAGATGGGTACTATCCCCGTATCCCGTCATCTGTTGGGCAAAAATGAAGCAGTGATTAAGGAACAAATACCTCCCCGTGTCATATCGAAATCAGCTCCTCGACCAACTCTATGCGTTGCGGCAGGGATCACTTTTCGTTCCGAGCACATGACACGAATTGACGAGTTGGTAGTGAGGAATGACATCCTGAAAAGGAGCCTATTACGACTACCTCCAGATTTATAGTTGGACTGAAGGCTGAGATACGAATAGAGCTTATTCCACACCGCCTAGAGACGGTCAAGCAGGTGTTCCAACTCGCGCTTGAGTAAGAGAACTATCTGTGCCTCGCAGGACCGAGAAAGATTACGCATTGATCTCACGCCCCTCGGCATTCCCTCGGATGTTAAAGGCAAAGTCATTGTCCCGGGAACCCCTAGACCTGGGCCTGGCCAGTGTTATCGGTGCTCGAGCAGAGGACACATTGTTGATCAGTGTCCTATGAGGAACCTGCTGATTGGGGATGAGGGCGAGGTAAGTACTGAGGTAGACGACGTGGTGGTGGAGGAGATCACTGTTGAGGTTGAGGACGGTTGGCAGAGCGATGTTGAAAGATCTTTAGAGTTGGTATTCATCCGCCGCTTCCTCCACACCCCCCGTACCGAGGAGGATTGGGGCCGCACATCGATATTCTACACGTATTTTCAGAGTGCGGGCGGCCCCTGCAAACTCGCCATCGACAGTGGCAGCTGTGTGAATATCGTGGCAAAGAGAGGTTTAGAGAGGATGCAGCTGTTCCGTCAAGCCTCATCCGCATCCATATCGTGTCCTTTGTGTGGACAAGTCGGTCATTTATATTACTCAAAGATGTCTTGTGCCGATCCGCCTAGCGTCCGTAGAGGACAGGGTTTGGTGCGACGTCATCCTAATGGACGATGCACATGTTCTTTTGGGTCGCCTCTAGTTATACGATCGCGACGCCACGTGTTATGGTCGGTCCAACACGTATGTCTTCTTCGATAAGGGACGGAAATCACCCTCACCCTGACCCAACCCCAGGATCCCCCCAAGGGCCAGGTCGAGTCATCCATTAGTGACAGGTCAGCCAAGCCTCTGCATATTCTGAGGCAGGGTGATTATCTATGTGAGACCTTAGACTAGGGAGTTATGTTTGTGGTGGCCGCCACCATGGCCTTCGATGCGCCATAGACTGGGTGCGTGTGGATTCGGACATTCGACGTTTGCTGGGCGAATATACGGACATTATGCCTGAGGAGCTCTCTGATGAGCTTCCTCCCTTGAGGGATACCCGACACGCCATCGATTTAGTCCTGGGGGCATCTTTGCCCAACTTGCCTCACTATCCATTGAACACGACGGAGCATGTCGAGCTGAAGCGGCAGATCGACGATCTTCTTCGGAAGAACTTTATTCGGGAGAGCTTGAGCCTGTGCGCCGTCCCTGCCCTTCTTACCCTAAAGAAAGATGGGAGCTGGCGCAAGTGTATCAACAATCGTGTCATCAATAAGATCACGGTGAAGTATTGTTTCCCCATTCCCCGCCTTGACGATCTCCTCGATGCGATGCCTGGTGCCCAGATCTTCTCGAAGATCAACCTACGGAGCAGGTACCATCAGATTGAGGGTAAGAGAAGGGGACGAGTGGACGAGGGTAAGAGCAGGTACCTTCAAGATAAAGGATGACATGTATGAGTGGTCGGTTATGCCGTTCGGACTGTCGAACGCACCAAGTACATTTATAAGAGTGATGACACAGATTCTACAACCCTACATGGGCAATTTCTTAGTGGTCTACTTTGACGATATCATGATTTACAGTCAAGACCGCGCTGAGCACTTGGGCCACATTCATTTGGTATTTGATCTCCTACGGAAAGAGCATATGTATGTCCATCTGAAGAAGTGCTCGTTCATGACTTCATTTGTGCATTTCTTAGGATATATTGTCTCGGAGTCCAGTTTCTCGGTTGACCCTGAAAAGGTCAAGTCGATTCGTGAGTGGCCCATCCCGTCTAATATCCACGAGGCCCAGAGCTTCCACAGACTCGCCACCTTTTACAATAGATTCGTCCATGGATTTAGCTCGATCATGGCCCCCATTCGAGCAGCCTCCGCAAGGGGGATTTTGCCCGGACTACAGCGGCCACCCGAGCATTAGAGAAGATTAAGGAGAAGCTATTGACTGCTCCTGTATTACGCCTTTCGGATTTTTACAAGACTTTCGAGGTGGCGTGTGAAGCATTTGGAGTGGGCGTCGGATGGGTACTGAGCCAGAAGGGTCATCCAGTTGCTTACTTCAGTGAAAAATTGAATGATGCCCAGCAGAAGTACTCCAATTATGATCGGGAGTTTTACGCCGTCGTATAGGCACTCCGATATTGGCGTCACTATCTCCTACATAAGAAATTTGGCATGTGCTCTTACCACTAGGCCCTGCGATATTTGGATTCGAAGAAAAAGTTAGGCCACAGTCATGCGAAATGGGTGGAGTTCATGCAAGAGTATCACTACGTTCTCAAGCACCGAGCAGGTGTTGAGAACAATTCGGTTGATGTGTTGAGTCGTCGGGTCACCATTCTCCACACCATGAGCGCGCGCGTGGAAGGATTTGAGTGTATTCGGCATGCCTATCCCGAGTGCTCAGACTTTAGCGATATTTACTCAGCCTAGTCGAGGGACCCCTTGAATCCCGTGAGGGTTTCATCATTTCTGATGGCTATCTATTCTACAGCTCTGGCATTTGTGTGCCACAAACTTTCATTCGGGACTTCCTCATCTGGGAACTGCACGCGGGCAGGGCCGCGAGGCACTTTGAGCGGGAAAAGACGATTGTGTTAGTCGAGTTACCGCTTCTTCTGGCCAGGCCTAAAGAGGGACGTTACTCAGTCATTCGTCATTATCTTATCTGCTAGACGGCTAAGGGATCCCGACAGTCCACAGGACTATACACTCGGTTACCTATTCCTTCATAGGCTCTGGGCATATATTAGCTTGGATTTTGTACTCGGGCTTCCTCGTACGTTGCGGAAGTTTGACTCAATCTTCTTTGTCGCGGACCGCTACTCGAAGATGGCCCACTTTATCTCGTGCCATAGGACTTTTCGATGCCCCCACGTGGCTGTCTTGTTCTTCAAGGAGGTATTCAAGTATCATGGATTACCCACTTTCATTGTCTCTGATCGTGACGTCCGCTTTACGAGTTATTTTTGGAAGACGTTGTGGAAGAAGACCGGTACAACACTGAAGTTCTCCACCGCCTATCACCCCTAGACGGATGGAGGGACAGAAGTTATCAATCGTGACCTCGGGACCCTTTTGTGTTGTCTCGTTCGGAATAGTCCGTCCACCTGGGATTCAGTCCTGCCTGTCGCGGAGTTTGCATAGAACAATTCGGTCAAAAGAACCACAGATCTGAATCTATTTCATATCATATTATGTTACAAACCTAGTAAAATCGTAGACTTGGTTGATGTCCCGTTAGAGGCCCGACCTTGGAAGTCTGTCGAGACATTCATTCAGCATATACATGTGTTAGAGAATACTAGAAAAGATGTTGAGTAGGCCCATTATTATGGCCCATGTAGGATTCTGGCTTAGTCCCACATTGTTTGTATAGTTGTCTGTTTCTCTCCTCTCTATATATATATATATATATATATATATATATATATATATATATATATATATATATATATATATATATATACTCATACTTGCATTTTGTAATTCAAGAAGTATATACAAGGTTTGACTCATTCTTCTACATGGTATCAGAGCGAGCGATCTTCCTCTAAGAGGTTTCCTTCCTGACCGTTGTTATCCGCATTTACCCGCACTCCTTTGAGCGGGTAACATGTGTGCTCGCTGCTATCCGCTCGGACCACTGTTATCCGTGTGATTTCCTCTTGTCGCTGGTGTTCTGTTGTCATAACCGTTGCGGACTCTCTTCTACCCGATGGTGCTCTGTTGCTCGGTCTCTTATTCGTTGTGAGCTTGGTCTCCAAACCGCTCGAGTGACCTCTATAACTGATGCGGCCTCATAGCGTCTGAGAATTCTAATGTCACCTCTGATTTGCTTGCTCGTGTTGTGGCTCTGGTTCCCGAGCATCGGGATGAACTCCGGATAACTACTATCTCTCTCAGTGGGAAGCGGAATTTCGTGGAATGGGTGCACTCAATTCGCCGAGTACTGCAGACGAAAGGACTTCTTCATCACTTGACCCAGTTCAATCCTACCAACCCCACCGATGAGTGGCTTCGGCCTTCGGGATGATGATCGGATCCAGTCCTGACTACTCAACTCCATGGACACCGAGCCCTATATGATGGCTATGTATAATGACACGGCAAAGTCCATGTGGGAGGAGCTCCACTCCTTTTACTCTGGGCAGAATAGTCTTCAACACTTGTTCGACATCATTTCGGATCTTCAAACTCTTGATCCAGGGGCTCCCGGTGATATAATCTCCTTTGTGGCTAAAGCCAAGACTCTGGTCGAGGCCTGGATCCAGCATCAGCCTCCTACTACAGATCTGACTACTCAACGGGCTCAGAAAGAAGCGCTCTATCAGGTCACATTGCGCAACATGATGATGTCCGGTCGAGTTCCCCCTCCCTTGCTATGGGTGAGCCTTCCAGATTCTGCATCTTCGGGAAGACATTAATGCTCTACGCACTCAACTCCAACCCAGATCTCTCGCTCCTCTGGATCCGTTGCCTCTATTTTGAATGAAGGTATATTTTCTCTCTCTAGGGCTCCCACTGGATTGTGGATTCGGGAGCCACACACCATATTACTTCGCAGTGCCCTCCGAAATATTCGATGACAACCCACCCCAAGTTCATTACTGTGGCTAATGGTGATACCACCTTCATATTCGGCGCTGCTGATATACCTCTCACACCCACTCTCGCTCCCTGTCTTCTGCACTTCATGTTCCAGGATCCCCATTTAACTTGCTCTTTGTTAGCCGCCTTACTCAAGATCATGATTAAAGATCCTGTCGCCGATGCTTTCAAACTGGTCTGCTGTGTTACCTTCTCACCATCTATCTTTGTTGTGCAGGACCGGCAGACGCAGAATATCATTAGTAAGGGGCGGCTTTCAAATGGGCTCTACCTCCTCGATGTTCCTCCTTCAGCTCTCTCTCTCTCTCTGTTGTCTCCACTACCGAATGACATCGTCGTCTTGGGCATGCTCCCCTCCAGATTCGAAAGAAAGCTCTTCTGGATGTCTACCTACATGAGTTTTCTTGTGAATCGTATATCTTTGGCAAACAGCATCGTGTTTCTTTGCACCGTACTTGTACTCGGAGTGATACTCTTTTATCATTAGTACATTCTGATATTTGGGGACCTTATAATACCCCCTAATATGTTTGGCATTATTTTGTCACTTTTATTGATGATTATTCTCGTTAAACCTGGTTATACTTAATTCGAGATCGTGTTGAACTAACATCTACATTTCGTGTCTTTTTTATGGAAACTCGAACTCAGTTCTCTTCTCCTTTAAAAATCATACGCACTGATAATGCTCGGGAATACACTAGTCGGACATTCGCGAACCTATGCACAGAGTTCGGCATTATAAATCAAACCTCGTGTGCATATACACCTCAACAGAATGGTGCGGCCGAGCGAAAGAATCGTCATCTTCTTGATGTTACTCGGTCACTCATGTTTCAAATCCAGGTTCCTACTCGATTTTTGAATTTTGATGTGTCTGCAGCATGTCATCTTATCAACCGTATGTCATCCTCTATGCTCGACTTTGCAACTCCGTTTAGTCTCCTCTTTCAGTCCCAATCCCCGTTCACTCTCACGCTTCATGTGTTTGGTTGTACTTGCTATGTTCACAACCTTGGTCCGACCACAGATAAGTTGGCCCCTCGTGCCAACAAATGTATGTTTCTCGGGCACTCTCAGACTCAAAAAGACTATCTGTATTATTCTCCAACTACAGACAAAGTTATTGTCCTGTCGATGTCATCTTTTGTGAGGATCAACCATTCTATGACTCACCGTCAAACTCTGCTCCTCTTCCCTCCATACCTCGTCCAACCGTTTCCAATCACGTCTTCCCTACCACCCCTTCTTCCCACTCCACTTCCGGCACCTATTCCACCTCTACCACCCAAACCGCCTCTTCTCTGTGTCTACACTCGTCGCACTTCGGCTTCTGGAACTCTACAACAGCCCTTCTCCACTGGTGCTATCTCACAGACTGACGATCCAGCATCAACATCTACCGCTAACCCCATGGCAAATTATGTTTCTCTGCATCGTCTATCTCTACCTCTACGCAAGTTTGCTCTCTCTCTCTCTCTCTCTTCCATTTCTATCCCTAACTCGGTGCAAGAGGCTCATCTTCATCCAGGGTGGCGTGCGACTATGGAAGAAGAAATGACCGCTCTTTGGTCTAACCAAACATGAGATATGGTTCCTCTTCCTTCGGGACAATCGTGTGTCAGTTGCAAGTGAGTGTTTCGCTATCAAACATGCTCCGGATGGGACGGTTGACAGGCTCAAAGCCCGACTTGTGGCTCGAGGGTTCACTCAACAACAGGGACTTGATTATGATGAAACATTCTCTCTCGTCGCCAAGTTGAACTCTGTTCGCTCCTTGGTTGTTCATCGTCACTGGCCTCTCCATCAGTTGGATATAAAGAATGCATTTTTAAATGATGACCTTCAAGAAACGGTCTACGTGAACCAACCTCCCGGGTTTGAGACCACGGGGGAGTCTCGTGTATGTCATCTTCGGAAATCAATTTATGGTCTCAAACAATCTCCCAGAGTTTGATTTGATAAATTCAGTAAGGCCGATCACGAAGTTGGATTCACGAGGAGCTCGGCGGACTTCTCTCTTTTCACTCGTCATCAACTAGCTAGGAATGTCATTCTTTTGGTTTATGTGGATGATATTTTGATTACTGACGATGACTCAACAGGGATACAACAAATCAAGCAACACTTAAACTCCGTCTTCCAAAAAAAAGATTTGGGCCGCTCTCAGGTACTTTCTTGGACTTAAGGTTCCAAAACGGTCTGATGGTCTTGTCCTTTCACAATGAAAATACTGTTTTGATCTTCTCCACGATGCTGGCTACTTTGGGTGCAAACCTGTGAAAACTCTGATGGATGTCAATCACAAGTTATGTGCTCATGGATCTGACTCTGATTCTCTGCTTACGAACCCCGAGTATTATCGGCGGCTTGTAGGAAAACTGATATATCTAACAGTTACTCAGATATTTGAAGACAACTCCTGGACAAGAATTGGTATATAAGTCATCCTCCTCTTTATCTCTTATTGCATATTCAAATGTGGATTATGCAGGCTCCCTGGATGATCGACGTTCCACTACGGATTTCTGTACCTACTTTGGAGGCAATCTTATTACTTGACGTAGCAAGAAGCAGTATGTGGTTGCTCACTCTTCTGTTGAAGCTGAGTATCGTGCAATGGCGGCTATTTTTCTGAACTCACCAGACTTGAGGGTCTTCTTGGTGATTAGGGGGTCACCTTATCCTCACCTGCAACCTTGTTTTGCGATAGTCAGGCTGCTATCCATATTGCGAAGAATCCTGTGTTTCATGAGAGAACTAAGCACATTGAAGTTGACTGTCACTTCGTCCATGAAAAGGTTCAATTAAAGAAGTTAGAGCTAGAGCATGTTCCTGTGTAAGAGCAAGTTGCTGACATTCTCACCAAGGCGCTACCTTAACAAATGTACCATCAGTTCTTATCCAAGCTTGGTGCCTACGACTTGTACGCTCCAGCCTGCAGGGGAGTGTTAGAGAATACTAGAAAAGATGTTGAGTAGGCCCATTATTATGGCCCATGTAGGATTCTGGCTTAGTCTCACATTGCTTATATAGTTGCCTGTTTCTCTCCTCTCTTCTATATATATGTACTCATGCTTGTATTTTGTAATTCAAGAAGTATATACAAGGTTTGACCCATTTTTCTACAACACCCACTTCATTAGGCGTCGGAGAAAGAGCGCATCTAATAATGAAATTTATAAACCTCAGGCCGATCTGCAAAGGAGATAGCAGGTTTTTGATGTGGGAGAGAGGATTATGATCCGCCTTCGACCTGAGAACCACCCACAAGGGGCAGTGAAGAAACTAAGTGCTCGTCGAATGGCCCCTATACAGTCACTCGACGGATTGGTGAAAACGCTTATGAGATTAATATCCCACCAGCAATGGATATTCACTGGGTGTTCAAGGTGGAGGATTTAACTCCTTACAATGAGGAGCGAGTGTATGTGGACTCATTATCTACAGCTACCCCTGAGCCACAATTTACCCCACCCTCTTTGGCACCTCTGTACCCACCATGCCCAGGAAATCACGGACAGTGAGCACCACTCGGAGGACCACACAACCCCGTCGGCAGTTCCACCAGCACCACTTTCAGAAGGAGATACGTTGCTTCGACAGTCGTGTACGTCTGCCGGAGATGCACTACATATCATTGGTCACGACTTCACTACGACGGGCGATTGGATGGTTCTGTGTTACTTGGTTCATTGGCTCGCCCACCCAGTTTCTGACGATACTTGGATTTTTGTTGAGGACATCGAGAGACTCGCCCTGGACTTACGCCGAGAGAACGACCGTCTTCACTCACCGTAGATGAGTGCTTTCAATTCGTGAGGAGTTAATGGCGATCGACGTCCCACGCGCGTCTATTCCCGCAGGAGGCGGTGATCGACGACTCCGAGTCTGCGGATGTGCCCGAATGGTCGTTCTGAGTCTGTTTGATATATTATTTTATTTATTTCGTGTTGTATTTAGCCCCCGATCGGCCCGAACATTATTAGCCGTCCATCGGGGGTACCCTAGTTCTTATTTCCCCTCTCCCCCCCCCCCCAAAAAAAAAATACTTATGCATGTGATTGGATTTAGCGATCGATAGTTGCCCTTTGTGCAACCGACGGTCATTTTCACACGGTGGACTCCGAGGGAACTCCTACCCGTGCGCCGCTACCGTGAGGCTTCTCCTGTCAACCCCTCCTGCCATTTAATATAGATAAACTTGAGAGGTATAAGAAGAACTTAAAGACATAGTATAATGCAGAAATCTGGACAAACAAAAACTGGAGTCTCAAAATAATTAATATCTTAGACTAAGATAACGGTTGAAAGTCATTCAACAGACAGATAAATTGTTGAATATACCTCATAAATATCCTCCTTAAGCTGCTTGGCTCCCAGACTGGAAGCTCCCAAGCATCCAACATGAGGCTGATGTTCAGTAATAAATCTTAAAAGTCTTTCTTGATCACCTTTCTTGCGTTGCTGCTCGACAACTCCCTGAGAACGTATGCTTATATAAGCTGCATAAATAATATCTACAACTTCCCCAGCTGAATCCAACATTACAAAAGTATTGGGAGATTTTCCAGCTCCAGTACAGCAGGCCATAACTCTTAATTCCGATTCTTCGTTATAAATATCCTCTGCATTGCCCTTCCGTTGATAAGGGGCTACTGAAACCTTATCCCACAACTGTTTCCCATACTCCAATTGAAGCCAAATTTTAGCCCTAGCTGTCAAAAGAGATCGAGCTTCCTTTTCCATTGAAGGAATAATGAAATTATGAAACGAGTCTTCCAATATCATTTTCCGTTGCTCATTCCAGAGTTGAGCTGGCTTACTGACACATTCACTTAAGTAGCACTCACTTGCATCAACAAGTAGTTTATTTTGCACAGATTCTGGCAATTTTATGTTAACCTGAAGAAGCTTCTCTTGCTCTGCTTTCTGAATAAGTAGCCACTGTGCATCTGTAAATTTAGATAGAGGTTTATTCCTCAGCCATTTGACAGCATAAAATTGATGATAGACATCAATTGCATGGTTTCCTACAGGAGTAGGGTTTGTGGAGACAATAGCATTTTCCAAGAATATACTACGAACATGATTCCTAACAACTGGCTCACAACCAATCTCTACTGCAGCCTGAAACAATAAAAAAAGGACATAAAACATGCCTGAGGTAAATTAGCACATAATGTTCTTAGTTTATATGGAGCATACAACAGGTTTGGGCAGAGGGCACACAAAAAAAGTGAAAACATTTGAATCATGGAAGGAAAATAATGAGTTTCTTTATGGAGGTATTACCATATGCCTGGCCCCTTTGAGCACATCTTCTGCCTTCTCAAACATTGCACAAGTGAAATTTCTAGCTACTTCCTCCGGAACTTCTTTTCCATCTTGCAATTCCTCCAACCTCTGCGTATGAGATGTACATTAACATATCATTCATTGTTATGAGTTTGAATAAAAAAGGAGTAGAAGAGTATGCAAACCATCTTTTCCAATGAGAGATGCAACCCAAATTGTTCGGAGTTTAAACCAAATTTGTTGGCAACCTCCCACAAGCCAGCTTTGTAGCATATGCTGTACAAAGATTTTCCTCTTTGGCCTCTTAAACTGTCCTTCTTCTACATCAATTTCACCAGGAGGAAAATGCAGATTGAATTTTGAATCTACATCATCAACCGCCCGTTCAGATTTCGCCATCCGTAAGAGCTTCCAAGATGGAGCTAAAAATTTGTTTGTTCAATGCAAGCCTGGTTTCATCATCAATTTTACGAGCTTCCTCCTCAAACCGTTTGGAATAGTACATCCGAAGAGCACTTTTGCGCTTCTGAAGGAGTAACCACTTCTTGTCCAAACCATGCACAGCCCAAAGAACCTTAAAAGAGATGGGAGAATGTATTAAGCATGTGATTCACATCCTGCAATGGTAAAATACTGAGATCAATGTACCTTGTGCCGCCTCATTGGAGTTTGGTCGTCCTCAATCTCAGGCATGACATCATATCTGAAACTACGAATGAATTCCCTCCGGTACTTGGCAATGAACGGAATCTGGATGGAATAAAGAAAATTAGTGCAAAAAACTTTGCCTAACTGACGAGTAAAGAAAAATTCAAGTCAGTAGATCTTTCTTACATCTAACTTTTGACAATGCAGCATCGTTAAAACATGTCCAATATCTTCCTTATTAATATCCTTCGAAAGTTCAAAATCCTCACCAATTAGAGGTGAAATAAAAAATTGTGTGAGTTGGTCATAAATCCAGGTACTTTCCTCTGCAATGCTCTTGTCATCTTGTGGCGGAGGACCAGTAAGTTCCTCCATCAGCTGCAATAAAGTTAAATCCCAATATAATACTTAAGGAAAGATTTTTGACTCTAAATTTCAGTGTGTCTTAGGAAAAGGAATTACTGTCCACCTGAATCCTTTCAGGTGTGTCTGTTTCTCTTATAGCATCATCCATTGGTGTCATATACTTCTCTGACAGAATAAATGGCTCAAACTCATCTTCTAATCTCTTCTCCACCCAATCACTTGAACTTCCTGCAAATTCTTGTTTCCGAAGCATCAATAGCTCATCAACATCACCGAATATCTCTTGAGCTTCCTGTATTGCAGACGACGAAACGCCGGGAGCCTGTCTAGATTTCTTTTTCTTTACCTTGGGCCGCCTATAGGAAGACATATTGTCTTGCAGTTAGTAACCAAAAAAAATCAAATTTTCATGATAAAGCATAGGAATTAAAATAAAAACAACATAAAGAAATCATCTAATTCAGGAAACCATATTGATACCTCATAATGGTACCATTCTCATCGACATCTTCTTCATCAACGATAAAATCAGCCATCTCATCGTCCTCACCCATCAAATCACCATCTTCTTCTTCTGGTTGCTCCTCTTCTTCAGCGATATCTTCAAAAGGTGCTCCTAAGAAGGCATTGCATAACATGTGTAGCAATCATTTTAAGATAGTATCAGTCAATTTTCACCAAATGCATCCAGAAATACACACCTTCATCATCACCAAACAGACTTCGTTTTAGTTTCTCCTCAGCAGATCTACCGCCAAGATCGGCCCTTTCGGATTCTTCATCATCAGAGAACCCAGATCTCTCCACCACCCCCAAATCCCTCCCGGCCTTTTTCAAGCGCTTGAATTTGCTAGTCTAAATATGTCGACGCTCAACTAATTAATTAATTCGATAAAGCAGTTAGAAAAGTAACAACAACTAGTAAAGAGAGCTCAAGTTACATACAGGTTTAGGTCGATGAACATTGATGTTATTATCCTGAAGCAATTCATAGTCATCCTCGTCAAGAACATAATTCCTCTCAGATTCTCTGGATGAATATTAACACTAAAAATAATAAGCATGAAACTAAGAAGAAATAATCAAACAGACTCTTCACACAAGTAATGGAAGAAAGAGATAACTCCCTTGCCTTCTCCTCTTCTTTCTCTTTTTATGCTTCTCCTCATCGCTGCCCTCATTGTTCTCCTCTTCCTCCTCATCTTCCTCCACATCATCCACTATAAACCCATCCTTCTCATACTCATCTTGCCCCTCCTCTGAACCATATAAGTAATCCAAAAAATAAGAATTTCATTAGAACCTATTTCCCACGGAAGACAAAAAAAAACTGATCGAAAACCTAACTTGCATGCATAAAACATAAGCAGAAAAAAACCTACCTTCTTCCTCTTCTTCATCTCCGTCCTCGTCCCTCCCCTCGAAATCGCCCTTTCCCACTCGTCTCGGGTTCTCTTCATCTTCCACCTCATCCATCTCATCTAAGCAAACAAAAAACAATCAAACGAATATTAATTAGATAAGAGATAGCAGGGGGAGCAACGTAAATCTCTGCTAAAAGAAAAAAAAAACTCCAACCTTCATCATCGGACATAATCGTTCTCCCTCCCATTGGAGAGCTCTAACAGTGAACCCTTACCTTACCCCACAGCCAACGAGACGCAAAAACAGACGATCGCCGAGAAATAGAACGAATATCGGAGAAATTTCTGATGCTGCGACCGTAGAAGCGAGCCGCAAAGTAAACCCTAGGCCCGAAACCGAGGGGAAGAGCACCAGGCGAGCGGTCGTCGATCTGCCGGAGGAGAACAAGGCGAGCGGCGAGCTAGGGCAACGAGGGGAAGAGCAGAGCTCGGAATCAGGAAGAGCGGAGCTCTGAAGAGCAAATCGCCGGGGGAATAGGGCTTGGAATCGACCGAACCTGGAAGGGGAGCCCTCGGAATCGACCGGATCTGGACGCGGAAGGCTCGGCAGTGGCTGGTCGGAGGGAGGGGAAACTCACCGGAGCAAAGAAACGTTGGAGGAGGGGGCGGTGAGAACGGCGAGCTTGACGGGAACGAGGAAAAACATGAGAGGCGAGGTTGTCGGTAAAACTCAGTTCGAGAGAATGATTCCAGATTTCAGCTTTTAAACTTAATCTTAATTTGAATTACTTCGTGCATCTTTTTATTCGTTCTAAATCAGTTTTTCAGTTTTTCTTTTTATTTCTTTTTTCTAAAACACTTTTCTAAAAAGACTTTTACCCAATATTACCATTTACCTCCATGGATCCCAAATGTGGCTAACATATGATTAATTTAGGCTTGGTTTGGCGCAGCATTTTCATGCCGGCGTTTGAAGCGAATGCTGTCAGGCATTGGAAATATAAACGGGAACCGACGGCATTTACTCCCGTTTGCTCCTGCAAACAAACGAAAAAGCCCACAAAATTCTCTTTTTCCAGCCCCGTCTCCCCCCACCAGTCTCAAACCTTCCTTCCCAACCACCAGTTGCTCCCGCAATCACTTGGATTTAATTCATCTGCGACTTAGGGAAGAGAAGATGGATCGGCTGTGCTCAAATGAAGGAAACGGAAAGAAGCGGAAGTCGGGCTAGATTGAAGGTGATGGAGAGTCTTACCATTTCGAAGCAGAATTCAGAAGTGGAACGTAGTGGCAAGTCGAGCAAGGGTTTCACGCGAGAGGAAGTCGCACCGATCGAAAAGCCCAAATTTAAGCCTTTGTTGCCATGTGATAATAATAATAATTGTTAGACTGGATCTTATAAGTGGACCTACATGGGTCATATAGACCATGTTCACCGTCTTATAGGTTTAACCAAATTAATATACCCAATAAGTTATGATCTGTATTTGACAGGATCTAGTCTTGTTTCCTTCTGTACATTGGTCAAGGGTACAGTTTAATTAAAATGTGGGCTAGTCATTTTATGTGTAGAATTTAAGTTAAATAAACCGATTAGCCCTTTCATCTGTGATGGATGGATAGGAGACACGGATATATAAGACTTGGATGTGGTTCCCCTCGAAACCGTAAGTCACACTCTCTCAAAGAAATCCCATCATCTAAGAAGATAAGGAAGAGGGCCTATTATAAAAAAAAAAAAGGCGATTGTTATTAGCACTATAATTTTGGATATTAGCACTACGTTTACTCCTAATTTTTTGCGCCTTTTGAAAATACTGCTTGTACATGCATTTTTAGGAAAAGTGTTCAACACGAAAGTTGTAGATCTCGACGAGATCTACAACTTTCGTGTTGAACATTTTTCCTAAAAATGCATGTATAAGGCGTATTTTTAAAATGCGCGAAATCTGAGCGTATTTTTAATGTACGTCTTGTACATGCATTTTTAGGAAAAATGTTCAACACGAAAGTTGTAGATCTCGTCGAGATCTACAACTTTGGTGTTGAACACTTTTCCTAAAAATGCATGTACAAGGAGTATTTTCAAAAAGCGCGAAAAATTAAGAATAAACGTAGTGCTAATATCCAAAAGTGTAGTGCTAATAACAATGGCCAAAAAAAAAAGATAACTGAATGTAAATGTAAGTTGCGGAAATATCCCGTTTTTAATTTGTCTTGACTTTGATGGCTAGCGGAAACAGATATTAGGACTGATAAGATTTGATTTTAATAGTTTCGGGACTTATTTTAATCGTTTAAAAATTTAGGGACTGATTTTATAAAAAAACTCAAATTCAGGAACTGATTTTAAAGTTTTGTCGTTGTTTGGCACCATGGTAAACTCGATGATTATGAGCTGTCATTTGTGAACTTCCGACCTCATCTACGAAATTCGTTCATTTTAATATTCAAAATTAGTTTTCTTTTTTTGGTGGCGATAATAAACATTGTCTTGACAAACTTGCATTCCAAGATGATGACGTTTTTGTCCATACTTATCACAGCAAAAAAAGACGCCCCAAACATAGCCTTATTTTCAATCTTGTATGGCTATTTTTGAGTGCTGCTCATGCTAGAATTTTTCTCATGAAATGGGATACAAAAATATATGATTTTTCTAGAAAATTTTTATAGAGAAATGTTTTTTAAATAGAAAAATTTTGAATGTGAGATCCTAAATGAAATCGAATTCTTGATGAATATATTTCTTTAAAAGGGAAAAATAATTAGATTTTTATAAGCATTAATTGATGAAGAAATGAGAACCTAAATGAAATAGTTTCAAACCATTGCCTGCAAAACATTAATTGATGAAACAATGAGATGTCGTAAATGTGAACGGTATAAGGCTCCGTTAAACAGTCATTCCTTAAGAATCACCTAATAAATATCATTTGTTTGAACATAAAAGTGGATGAAATTTCTTAGATGAGCATTAACGAATGACAATTTAACCCCCTATGCTCATGACGGCCACCACCGAGCCAAACAGAGCCTAAATTGTTGAGGGCAAGAAATTTCAGGTTAATTTAGTAATTTAAGGGTGTGTGAGGGGACGCCGAGTGATGAGCAATAGCAATAACCACTATCGGATCTAAGGGAAACCGGGCTGCCCACCCCTCCTACCGGGTGTGCATAAAAAACCAAAACCGGCCGAACCGTACTGAGCCGAACCAACCAAACCGGTTTTCAAACTGAACCAAACGGTTCAGTTTTGGTTTCAAATGACTGAAAACCAATCTCATTTCGATTCGGCTCGGTTTGCACATGGTGCAAACCAAAATACCCGAGGAGAACGACATTCACTATGAGCTACTTCTATAGAATGTTTTGTTTTCAACTATAAGTGAATGCTTTAGAGTGTCTCATATTACTAGTTTAATAACTTGTTTAGTTATACCATGCTCCATTTTGAATATTTCTACATTTTTTTGTGCACTAATTAATCTAAATATCGTTCTTGTAGTTAAAATTTTTCTTACAATTTAATGATAGAACTCATGCACCTAAAAAGCATAAAACAACTTCGAAAGAAATGTAGAAAACCGAAACGATAGGTAAAAAACCAAATCGAACCCGGTTCGGTTTCGGTTTTGGTTTTTGGTTTGCAATAAACAAGGCTATTCGGTTCGGTTTCGGTTTTTGCATAAAACTGAACTGCTTGCAGGCCTACCCCCTCCGAAGAATTTTGCAAAAATGAATGGTAGATTTGAATTTCTCTCGTTGAGACAATGAATTTCGACTACTTATACGTCAAAAACGGTGGCTGAATGAGAGAAAAACGGCTCCAACAAGATGAAAACGTTCAAAATTCTTTTTAACCGGAGGAATACGATTTATGACCCCCATGTTAAAATTCCTGCATCGCATCGGTTTCTGATTGTCGCACAACACAAAATGTCTCGTGCCACACTAATTCCATATATTTCTGGTTATGTGCGGATGTTGTTTGTTTGTTTACCTATTTACCTCTTTTATATATATATATATATATATATATATATATATATATATATATATATATACGATTTACGGGCTCCGCCCGTTCTGACCCCCATGTTAATTCAATTCGCCCGCCACCCAGCCGGCTCGCCGACCCCGGCAAAATTTAAAAACATCATTGCATGCGTCGTTTTCGCCCGCCCCCGACTAAAAGCATTTAATAAATAATTATTTATAAAATTAAAAATAATTAATAATTTTAAATAAATTACTTATCAAAATTATATTGAAATAATTTAATAAATTATATAAATTACTTATCAAAAATAATTTAATAATTATAATTTAATAATTTAATAAATTATATAAATAATAAAAGCAGAAATAACCCTCCCCCCTCCCGCCGCTTCCGCCATTGCGTGCAGCGGCCCTTCTCTGCGGCCGGCGGCAACCGGCGGGTTCGCCGGCCTCCGGCGAACCCGCCGGGGGTTGTCCGGCGGCTAGAGGGCAGGGCCACCGCCGGCGGTCTGCCCGTGAGTGTCCCACATCTGGGTCTCACGGGCAGGGCCACCGCCGGCGGTGGCCCTGCCCTCTCGGACACCCCCGGCGGGTTCGCCGGAGGCCGGCGAACCCGCCGGTGGGCGCCGGGCAGGCCGTCGGCGGCTCCGCCGCCGGCGGCGGGGTTTCGGGATAGGGAAATCCGGGTATCGGGATGTGCAGTGTAATAAAGAGGTAGTTTATAGCAGTTGTTTTGAATCCAACGGCCAGTTTTTTTGCAATTTTTTGAAGACGGACGGTCCAGATTTGACCAAGATATCTATTGTTTTATATATATATATATATATATATATATATATATATATATATATATATATATATATATATATATATATATATTGACTTGGTCCAAGTTGGACATAAGTCATCATTTTTCTCTCCATAATATGGTATCAGAGGGACGGACGCTCCGCTAGGGTTTTCTCGCTTCCGCCGCCTTCGTTCGTTCGTTCGTTCTTCTCCGCCGCGTTTGCTCTCCGCCGCGTTCGTCTCCGTCGCGTTCGTCTCCGCCGCGTTCGCTCGCCTGCGTCGTCGTTCTCCCTTGCCCTAGACGGAGGCGCATCGCGTGACGATGTCGCCTGCCGTCGCTGCTGCTGCCTGATACCGACGCCTACCGCTGGACGCCGATCCTTGCTGCTGCTTGATGTCGCCGCCTACTTGATCCCTGTTGCTGCTGCTGCTTGATGCCTACCTGATCCCTGTTGCTGCTGCTGCTTGCTGCTGCTGCTTGATGCTGGTCCGACCTGCCACCGGTCCTCACTCTCACCGCCGATCCTTGGTTGATGTCGATGCAGTCTTCCCATTGCACTGCTGTTACTATTGAAGATGCCGATCTCCTCTCCTCTGCTCTGCTGCACTGAGGTCGCCCGCTGTTGTGTGGCTG
Source organism: Platanthera zijinensis (assembly GCA_039513925.1). Classification (NCBI taxonomy): domain Eukaryota; kingdom Viridiplantae; phylum Streptophyta; class Magnoliopsida; order Asparagales; family Orchidaceae; genus Platanthera; species Platanthera zijinensis. The sequence goes on from CM077093.1 coordinate 6,051,170, forward strand.
TCTCCGGGTACTGTTTATTGATGCCTCCTGCTGTCTATTGAAGGTTCTTGTCCAAAGACCATGGGAGACTCAGCTACAAGCATCACTCAGACACCTGTTCCCTCAGGGGATTCTACCAATACTTTTCCTTCCAATGCAAGGCTGGCTACCACTATCCTTACCTCCTCCAACTTTCAGTTGTGGAAAAAGGGGGTTACTATGTCTCTAGCAGGCATCCGACGTACTCACCACCTTACTAGACTTCCTACTCATGCCGTGGGAAGTGCTGAATACGACGATTGGTACAGTGATGATTGTCGTATCTTTGCGCTCCTTCTGAGTTCCATGGACCCATCAGTTCAGCAAATGTGCAAGAATTGTGATAGCACTAAGGAGTTGTGGGACACCCTGCATATGATGTTTTCTCAAGCTAACAACCTCTCTCGTCTTGGTGAACTCTTTCCCAAGATGGCTGAGCTACGACAAGGAGCTCGTCCTGTCACTGAGTACTTCGCCGAATGGAAGGTTCTTGCCGATGAAATCCTTGATCTTTGGGAGATCCCCTCTACTCGTGAAGGACATTAGGCTCAACGTGAGCATCTGGTTCTCATCTGGCTTCTGAACGGTCTTGATCCAAACTTCTCAACAACAAGAACCGAAATGCTTGCGAGTCCTTCTACTTTGCAGACTGCTAGTGTTTACCATCGTCTGACTAAAGCGGGCTCTGCCTCTTCTCCAGCTGCTCTACATGTTTCCTCCAGCGAGTCAATTGCGCTGGCCTCTCGAGGGGGAAGGGGGAATAGCCGAGGCGATCGGTCTGGTTCTGGACGTGGTCGGGAGATTGATACGCGACATTGTACTCATTGCGGACGCCGAGGTCACACAAAGGATACGTGTTGGCTTGTGCATGGGAAGCCAGACTGGGCGGCCAAAACCTCGTCTTCTTCACCTCGTTCTGCTCACGTTGCCGACTCGACACCGGCAACCCCGGGTCCCCGCACTGTCCAGATCTCTGAGGAGGAGTATCGTCGCATGCAGGCATTTCCGATTACTTCTCCACCTCATAGTGCTGTTGTGGCCCAGACTATTCAACCTGCCTGCACTTCCCAGCGTCCAGTTCAGTGGCTGGCAGATTCTGGAGCTTCTGACCACCTGACTAGTTCTTCAGGTATCTTGCATTCATATCATCCCCATTGTGGGTCTTCCATCACTGTTGCAGATGGATCCACTGTCCCTATTGTGGGCTTTGGAAGCTGCAATGTGACACTGGATATGCCTCTATCCTCGGTTGCTCATGTTCCTCAATCAGCCTACAACCTATTGTCTATTAGTAAGCTTACTCGTGATTTAAACTGCACTGTTATCTTCACATCTTCTGGTTGCATTTTTCAGGAACAGTCGACGAGCCGTATTATTGGTAGAGGAAAGCTGCGTGGTGGTGTTTATGTTCTTGATGAAGTTTCCCACATTGCCTGTTCTGCTGCTCCGGCCAAACTCTTGGACCTCCACTACCGTCATGGTCATCCTTCTATGCAGGTCATGCGTCGTTTGTATCCTGAGTTTGGGAACGTTTCCCATCTCAGCTGTGAGTCATGTTTGTTTGCTAAACTCCATAGAGTTAGCTATGTACCTCGTGTAGATGTTCATGCTTCTGCACCTTTTGATTTACTTCATTCTGATGTCTGGGGAGCGTGTCCTGTCCCTACGTTGTTAGGACACAGATATTATGTTACCTTTATTGATGATTTTTCTCGCATGACTTGGGTTTACTTAATGAAAAATCGTTCTGAATTACTATCTATTTTTCAACATTTGTGGAATGAAATTTTCACTCAATTTTCGGTTCGTCTGAAATGTCTTCGTACCGATAATGGGAGGGAATACATGTCCCAGTCCATGTCTAGCTTCCTTTCCGACAAGGGTATCATACATCAAACTAGTTACCCTGATACCCCCCAACAAAACGGGGTTGTCGAACGAAAAAATCGTCATCTTCTTGAGGTTACCCAGGCTATCCTCCATCATAAACATGTTCCTAAACACTTTTGGGGAGATGCTGTCCTTACCGCTGCCTATCTCATTAATCATCTCCCTACTCATATTCTTCAGGGGGAGACACCTTATCACATCCTTTATCCCGACCACTCAGGGCCTCCTCTATCCTTCAAGGTCTTTGGGTGTGTTTGCTATGTTCGGGATGCTCGTCCCTCAGTTTCTAAACTTGATCCGCGCTCTTTGAAGTGTATCTTCCTTGGATACTCTCGGACTACCAAGGGATATCGCTGTTATTCTCCGGAACTTCACAAATATATTATTTCTTCAGATGTTGTCTTCCTCGAATCTGACTCTTATCGTACAACTAGCTCTCCCCTTCCCACTTCATCTCCTTATTTCTCTCTCGATGATATGCTTGTTCCTCATCCTGATTCTGCCCTCGTCTCTCCGACTGACATGTTGTGCCCCCTTTGGGGGCAAGTCTACTCTCGCCGCACTTCTGACAGAACTGAAATACCACCATCTCAGCCTACCTCAACCATTGATGGCACAACTTCTGTTCCTCAGATTGCACCTGCAAGTGAGGACCTGACCCAAACTGAAGTGCCTGACGCTCTACCTCTGGCTAGTCCCGAGCGTCCCATTGCTCTCCGAAAGGGAAGTCGGACTTGCCAGAATAGACCCCTCTATGTGAGCTCTTATCAGGGGTTGTCTGCTTCTCATACCGCACTTCACTTGACGTTGGCTCAGTACACCATTCCCTCAACGGTTGGGGATGCCAAAACTCATCCTGGCTGGATAGCTGCTATGCACGAGGAATTGACAGCACTTCAACTGAATAATACTTGGGAACTTGTGTCTTTGCCTCCAGGCAAGCGCGCTATTGGTTGCAAATGGATCTACTATGTTAAAGCCAATGCTGATGGCTCTCTTGCTCGCTTGAAAGCCCGCCTCGTTGCCAAAGGTTATGCCCAAACTTATGGCGTGGATTATGAGGAAACGTTTGCACCTGTTGCCAAGATTTCCTCTATTCGGATCGTGATCTCTCTTGCAGCCACTCACTGGTGGCCTCTTTATCAGTTAGACATCAAGAATGCGTTCCTTCATGGGTCCTTGGAGGAAGAAGTGTATATGGAGCAACCACCTAGGTTCGTTGCTGAGGGGGGCGTAACAAGGTGTGTCGTCTCCTTGCCTCTTTAAATGGGTTGAAACAATCCCCGCGCCAGTGGTTTGCTCGCTTTCGGTATGTTGTCACCAAATTCGGGCTTACCAAGAGTATCAAAGACTCATCTCTCTTTTATCGGAACTCCTCAGCTGGTACTGTGCTCCTAATTGTGTACGTTGATGACATTGTTATCACGGGAAGTGATCCTAAAGGGATAACCGATCTCAAAGCGTTCTTACACTCCAACTTCCAAACCAAAGATCTGGGGTCGTTGCGATACTTCCTTGGGATTGAAGTTACTGATCATGACGACTCTATCTTTGTTTCTCAACGTAAATATGCTCTCGATCTGTTATCTGATCTTGGAATGTCTAACTGCCGCTCTATGGATTCTCCCCTTGAACCAGGAGAAAAGAGCCTTCATGCCGAGAGCAAATCTTTTAAATCGCCAGAGAAGTATCGTAGAGTAGTTGGAAAACTTAACTACCATACTATGACTCGTCCAGATATTGTTTGTGCTGTGAGTAAGGTCAGTCAGTTCATGGCCACCCCAACTATCTCTCAATGGGACTCTGTTCTCCGCATTGTTAGGTACATCAAGAAGGATCCTGGTCTAGGAATATCATACAAAAATCATGATCATTCCAATATAGAGGCTTACTGTGACTCCGACTGGGCAGGTTGTTTAGCCACTCGGAAATCTACCACATGATTTATTATCTTTATGGGAGGAAACCTTGTCTCCTGGAAGAGCAAGAAACAGACCACTGTCGCCAGATCTGGTGCTGAGGCAGAGTATCGGGCTATGTCACACACTGTTGCTGAGATCATGTGGATCAGACAGACCCTTTGTGAAATCGGATATCCTGTCCATGACTCATCGCTGTTATGGTGTGATAATCAAGCTGCAATATAGATAGCAACCAACCCTGTGTTTCATGAACGCACAAAGCACATCGAGGTTGACTGTCATTTCGTACGAGAGAAGTATGAAGAAGGTCTTATTTCCTTGAGCCATGTGAAGACTGGAGACCAAGTTGCTGATATTCTCACGAAAGAAGTTACTGGGGTCAGAATGAACTTTATATGTAACAAGTTAGGTCTGGGAAGTTCCCACGACCCAACTTTGAGGGGGAGTGTTATGTGCTGTATTATGTTGTATGCTTGTTTACCTGTTTACCTCTTTATATATATATATATATATATATATATATATATATATATATATATATATATATATATATATATATATATATATATATATTGACTTGGTCCAAGTTGGACATAAGTCATCATTTTTCTCTCCATAACATTTCTCAACAATATATAAGTCTTTTTATGGCATATCATGTAACCATGACGTGTCATGAAATCAATTAAGGTTGTCCGATCTAATTTGATCAGAAAATCCCAACCGTTCAATCACACGAACGAATCATGACCGCCCGTCACAATTTCCATAGGTCTCCTAAACCTAGAATGGTAGGGTGTCCTAAAACCTACTTTTTTTCATAGGGCTCCTAACGTACATTGTGAAATTACATTTTTATCATCCAAAGTTTGAAAATTTTAGTCAAAAACACAGTTCAGTCGGGCACAAAATTAAGGAAACAAACAACTAAGGCTTCGTTTGGGGGGACTTATTTTCACCGGTCAAGCGGTTATGACCGCATGAACCTGGACCTAATTAAGTCGACTTCTTCTCAGAGGATAGAATTTGGCGATTGTTATTAGTACTACACTTTTGGATATCAGCACTATATTTACTCCTAATTTTTCGCGCATTTTGAAAATACTCCTTGTACATGCATTTTTAGGAAAAGTGTTGAACACTTTTTTAACACTTTTCCTAAAAATGCATGTATAAGACGTATTTCTAAAAGACACGAAATCTGAACGTATTCCTAATGTACGTTTTGTACATGCATTTTTAGGAAAAGTGTTCAACACGAAAGTTGTAGATCTCGTCGAGATCTACAACTTTCGTGTTGAACACTTTTCCTAAAAATGTATGTACAAAAAGTATTTTCAAAAGACACGAAAAATTAGAAGTAAACATAGTGCAAATATCCAAAAATATAGTGCTAATAACAATCGTCTAGAATTTTGCACACAAATATAATCAGAAACATAGAAATCATAGAGTTATTGAAGCTTAGGGACTGAAATCCTGAAGTGCAAACTTTTAGGACTGAAATCCTGAAGTGCAAACTTTTAGGACTGAAATCCTGAAGTGCAAACTTTTAGGACTGAAATCCTGAAGTGCAAACTTTTAGGACTGAAATCCTGAAGTGCAAACTTTTAGGACTGAAATCATAGAGGCATAAGAGTTTTGGGACTGAAATCATAGAGGCATAAGAGTTTTGGGACTGAAATCGCTATTTTGCCAATTTGATTCTGTTAGGGGTTCTTGCGCAGCGGGATTGGCCGCGTTTGGGATGGAACACCACACACCTAAAATGAGCTGGTGTATTTGTGCCATGCCATCATAATACATTTTTTGTATTTCAAAATTTTCTAACGGTCCATATTCCATAATGGACAGAGCCTACATATATAACATATGTACAGTACATTCCGCATTATGAATATATTTTAAGCAGTATTTGTAGAATCTCTCTACAAGCGCTACAAAAACATCTTCATCTGGATACAATAAGTATGTTAAGACTGCTAATCCCCTTACAAAAAAACTCATTCCTGAAGCAGCATAACTATTTTTGGTTTGGCATACACACTTTAAGGAAATTTAAACCCATGAAACCTCAATTATATGCACTAAGGGTTCGTTTGGCACAACAGTGATCTTAACATTCCTTAACGCTCGACCTCACCTAAGAAACTAGATCTACTTTGATGTTCAATTTTTTTTTATTTTTCCTTGGGACATAACCATTGTCATGTCAAACGCATATTTTATTATTGTGGCATTTTTGCCAAACTAAGGGGCAAAAAAGCCGCGCCAAACAAACCCGAAGACACAAATCAATCTGAAGAATATTTTAAAAAACTCCATTATGGCCATGTTTTGTCATATGATCTTTAAATATCCAATAAAGCTAGTATAGGGAAACCCAATTTCTATGAAACAAAACAAACTTTTGAACAAGAAAATTGCATAGAGGATAGTTCAAAAATAAAAGAGAAGTTTCAATTACACAATGATAATCATAAAGCAAGTAAATTTGCAATTTTAAACATTTTTTCTAGTCATAAAACTATATATATTAAGCTTTTATGGATTATCTTTAATTATGCCAAGCCTACTTAATTTTATAATGCTAGAAAGATAATTCCAAATGCTTCGTTGTTCGAAAAACATTCAAATGCTTCGAGGATTTTTCGTGAGAACATATAAAATTTTGATAAAATACCAACCTTACAAACAAAAAAATTCACAAGACAAAAATCACGATTACAAACCAGCTAGGTCAAGCCTAAAGCTATGTTTGTTTGGGCATTTTAGCTCTATTTCGATCAGAGAAAAAAACAACTAGAGAAAGACATGTATTTGATAAACCATCAAACTACAAAAAGTACATAAAGATAATGATAGATTACTCCATCCATTTCTTCCCTCCACGCATTATATTCTGCACATAAAACACAGCATCAGGGCAATTCACCTCCAAAACAGCAAGTATTGCAGTCAACAGAGCTATGTTGAAAACAAAAATCCAATTTTTGCATAGAACTTCATACAAATAGTACATAAATACCATAAAAACACATGAACACTTTCTGAGCTGCAAAACTATATATATATATAGAACATCCCCAGTAAGAGACCCCCCCCCCCCCCCCCCCCCCCCCCCCCCTTCCTGAGATATTTTTGTGAATGGATGTTATGAAACAAAAACTTACATATGAGGCTTTTGTAATTTCAAAAGTTAGAAGAGTGCCAATTATGTTAACAAAACCTAAGCTATTCTATTATGCATGAATAGTTATTCAAAATGCATTAAATGTAAAATACAAATGCAGGGTCAATCTTTCCATAAACAAATTGTGAACTAAGGCTGTCAAATATGACTAAGAGTCCATTCATTTGGGCGAAATTGGAACCTTGGAATTATAATTTGAGGACCATTTTCATAGGAATTGACCACCAATTCCAATCCAGAAGCCTCAATTCTATCCAACTAAATAGAACCAAAAATAAATCCCCATCCCTTCAATACATGGCCTAAGAGCTTCACAATTCCAAAAAAAAGCAAAAAACTTGGGGGAATATTCGTAAAGATTTACTACACAGTTTAAAATTCAAGGCCAACTAGGTCAAGTCAAGTCAAAACCATCCAATAATCAGGCGCTTTTATGATTTAAAATTCTCTGAAACAACAAACAGCAGCTAAACAAGGTATCATTTCAGAAAAGGATTTACCAAAAATAAACCATCAAAGGCTACAAATGGTCACAAAAATAATCATCCCTTACCCCATCCATTCCTCTCCGGTTTCGACGACACAAAATAACTTACGGCCGTGACTAACTATAAGTGTTTAATTATTAAGAATTATTCTGAGAATAAAAACTAATATTCAAATACTATATTAGTACTTGGTAGCACCATTAATTAGCATCCATATATATTATCTATACTATATATATATAAGGAAAAAAAACACATTCATTGAAACATTCATCAATTTTATCCTTTACTACAAAATTTTCATGAGTAAATTTAATTTTTATGTTTTTTATTTAATTTTTAAATTGTGTCATCAACCCCACAATTCCTGTTAAATTTTATATTCAGCGTGACAAAAAGGAGTATGAACAGTCGCATCAGGCATAAGTGAACCCCATGCACGACTGCTTGTATAATAAAAAGCTAACTTAATGCAATGGTATTTTTTGTATAAAAAAATATACAATAATTAATATATTACACTTTTTTATATAATTTTGAGATTTAATTTCAAAAACCTTTTGGCTACCTAGGGTTCGTTGTCTACGGCAGCTACTGTTGCAATTGTGAGGCGGGCTGCACGACAGTGATGTAACACCCACATGGAGGTGTCAAAATACTCTTCTCTATGAACACAGTTTTTCTTATCATTTTTTTAACTCTATAAAAAAAGTTGACCTGATTATTTAGTAAAATAGAAAATTTAGATAATATGAATTTTGTGACACGATTGCCCTCGGGGGGCCGCGAGTGGCGGGAGGGTCGTTGCGTTGCTGCACTGTCGCCGCCAGGGAACGGTCGCGTCCGCACGGGGTGCCCCCGTGCACCGTCTCTGGTGCATATATATGTACCCTGGAATAGTTCCCAATACTTTAGTCCTATTTGAAAGTTCTGCTTAGATACTGGCACAAATCAGAAGCAACAATTTGTTATTCAGGATGGATTTCTATTTAAGGGGTCATGCTTATGTATCATTGAGGGGTCACTTAGGGAGTGTCTTATTCGTGAAATTCACGGTGGAGGATTAGGTGGTAATTTTAGTGAGACCAAGATGATAGCTTCCGTTAAGGATAAAAAATTTTGGCTAGACATACTGCCGCAGGGCGAATCTATAGGCGGCGGAAAAATCAGCGACCTAACCCTACATGCTATGCAATCCGACGGTTAAGCCACAGTTAGATAATAATTAAAACATCTCACGCAAATAATTCAAGACAAGACAAAATAATTTATTTAAGCGAGGCAAGCTTAGGCTTTCCTCTGCATGGAGGGTCAAAGAAAGAGCGCACGGAGAATAAATCCTGCAAACCACGATAATTATCTAAAAGCAAACAACTACCATACAAGAGATCCTAACACAAGTATAAGATTCAATCCGATATTAATATGCTGAAAATAATAAACCAATACAACGAGATCTCACCAAGTAATGGGTTGACCAAGACAATGAAGAGCTCGGAGCCGGATGCGTTTGACGGCAATCCAATGTGGAACTGGCGGTGTGGAAATTTGGTTGTCCTCGGCGGTGGAGGGTGGAGTCGGACCGGAAATAGATAGATTCAGCCACGTATGAGTAGATCTGGGCGGGGAAGAGTAGACCTGATATTTTGAGACTTTGGGAGGGTGGTTCCACAGAAGGAGGGGTTGTAGGGTTGGAAATAGAAGTGGAGAGGGAGCTTGGGTGCTGTAAACGAGGGGGGGTGCTTGGCAGCGGGAGGTAGGAATGGGATTCATGTCGGCTGCTTGAATGGGGAGGGAAAAAAACTATAGGAGTGGATAGGAAATTTCATCAAACAGTGCCAATTATAAAAAACGGGGCCTTAGTTCTGGGCAACAGGTGGCTAGGGCAAACCTTAAAGAGGGAGATACGCACCTAGTAGTCGTCACCTATGGTTCCAGACACCGTGGCAGGATAGACACCTAGGACTCCAACGGGCTGCTGTTTGGAATCGGCACCGTGGTTTCAACAGGGTTACCACAACGACCCACTTTTTGACCCTGCTTATCCCGACCCGAGATGGCCACGCGCCATGAGAAGGGGTTATGCTTCAATTGTGATGAACCTTTTACCCCCAGTCACCGGTGCAAACGTTTATTTTGGTTGGAAGTTGATAACCCATCTGAGGATGAGGACGATGGAACCGATGACTCCGGCACGCCACATCTCTCTCTCAACGCTCTAGCTGGGCCCCAGGGCGACTGCACCATTAAGATGTATGCGGACGTGGAGGGGACATCCCTCTTAGCCCTCATGGGCACGGGAAGCACCCACAGTTTCATTCGTCAGGACAAGGCCTGTAGTCTCCACCTTCCTTTCGTCTCTCGTAGCCATGTCAAGGTGGCAGTGGCAAATGGCCAGCAAATGTCGTGTCCTGGTGTGTGTCGACGTGTGACCTTTGTAGTGGATGGCTACCGCTCACAGACCGATCTCTTTTTAGTGGACCTTCGGGGTTTTGATGTTGTCCGCTTCTGTTCTCTGTCTACCGGACTTCACCCTACCCTTCCTTGTGGAATGCGATGCCTCAGGACTGGCTATGGCGCCGTCCTCCAACAAGAAGGGCATCTGATAGCTTATTTCAGCCGCCAGGCAGCCATCCATCATCACAAACTACCGGTCAACGAACAAGAACTCATTGGACTCGCAAAGGCCGTTCAGCGTTGGAGCTCTTACTTATGGGGCCGCTCCTTTATTATCTGGATGGATCACTACAGCTTAAAGTACTTGCTCAAACAACGGCTATCAACGGTGCCACAACAACGATGGGTGAGTAACTCCTCGGCTTTGACTTCCAGGTGGAATACAAGGCCGGTGTGTTCAACCGCGCCGCCAATGCTCTCTCTCGCCGCGACAACCCACCCGCGGCCGCGTTCCTTGCCATCTCCTTTCTTACGGCGGATCTTCTCTCCTCGCTCCGCCAAGAAGTCCAACAGTCTCCCAGCCTATCAGAACTCCTCCGCTGGGCGGCAACGGGCCTCACAGATCAGCATTGGACCGCCCACGACAGACTTATCTTCTACCGTGATCGTGTGTTCGTGGGCACGACATCTCCTCTCATTCCCACCATTCTAGAGGATGTCCATTCTCGTAGCCACGAAGGCGTTCACCGCACTCTCCAACGCCTGCGAACGGAGTTCTATTGGAAAGGGATGCAAAAGCATGTTCATGCCTTTAGTGCGTCCTGCATAGTTTGTCAAAGAAACAAGACTGATCATCTCCTCCCAGCGGGACTGCTCCAACCCCTACCGGTGGCCACACAGATTTGGGCGGACCTCTCCATGAACTTTGTGGAAGGGGTGCCTTCGGTCTACAGAAAGTCGATTTTGATGGTGGTGATCGATCGATTCTCCAAAGGGGCCCATTTCATCGTCTTCCCTCGGCCGCTCATCGCCGAGAACGTTGCCCGGATCTTCTTCCAAGAAATTTTCTGCTTACACAACATGCCAGAGACTCTTGTTTCGGACATGGATAAGGAGTTCACTAGCCATTTTTGGAAGCAGTTATTCTCCCTCAGCGATACCAAGCTTGATTTTTCTTCCGCTTACCACCCGCAGTCAGATGGCCAAACCGAGGTAGTCAACCGCACCGTTGAGATGTATTTGCGATGTGTCGGTGAACGTCCTTAAGATTGGCCACAATGGCTCCCTTGGATAGAATATTTCTACAACACCGTTTACCACACGGCGTTGAAGACTACTCCGTTCCACCTCATCTATGGCCGAGAACCTCCACACCTCTTGTCATATACGGGCAACTCTGCTTGTTTGGATGTTGTGGACCGTGAATTGGTAGACCGCGATGAGTTCTTGCAAGCAGCCCAGAACCGCCTCGTTCAGGCTCAACGACGCATGGAAGTCGCCTACAACTGTGGACATCGTGATCTTACGCTCGCCGTCGGCGATTGGGTTTGGGTACGGTGCCGCCCATTCCATCAAGTGACTGACCGCTATCCAGATCGCCTCCAATAAATTGAGTCCAAAATATTTTGGCCCCTTTCCAAATATAGAATGCATTGGTGGCGTGGCCTACTGCCTCGACCTACCTCCGGAGACGCGCATCCATGACTTCTTTCACATCTCCCAGCTCAAACTCTTTGTGGGGTCTCCACCGTCTTCTCCAATAGTTGATATTCCGGTCCAGCTTGAGGACAAGCTGTTTTTCAACGAGGGCGGCAATGTTATGATGCGGGACGATCCGTACCCACGCTGCGGGCGCACGTATCAACGCCTTCCACAAGCCACGACCGCATGAGTGTCTGGGGATGATTTTTTTATTTTCTGTGTTTGTTTATTTTTATGCAATGCAGTTTTTAATTGTTCCCGCATGTTTAAGCCTAGGTGGGCGACAAAATTTGGTGAACTGGTTATATTCTGGGTGGACCATTTGTTGGAGAATTAAGCAAATATTTTCCTTCTCTCTCCCTCTAAATCCTCTCTCTCGCTCTCTACACCTCTCACGCGAGCGTTCAGCCCTAGCCGCACCACACGGTGTTGTGGATGGATTCCGCCGGCTCCCTTCTTCCCTCTTCCCGTCCTCCTCTCTCTCCCTCTCCTTTGCCTCTATTCTATCCTCCTCTCTTCCCTTCCCCCTCTATTTCACAGGTTCCTGGCAACTTCAACCATAGCACCGCCCAGCTCCAGAAGAAACTCGGCCGATCTTGGGTTGGATTCTTCCTTCTCCGGCCCTTATCACGAGATCCAAATCAGGAGGCCATAACAATATTCAAAATGATATTTTGCAAAAAAAATTATCGGAAACGTGTTGTTTTGTCCATAAAACCTTTATGTCGGTCGACAAATAAGACAATATCCACAATATTGATGAGAAGTAATTTAAGAATTTAACTATGCCTTGTTGCACAGCAGAAAACAGAATGTATGGGTGGTAGTAAAGCGGCGAGTCTAATAATAAAAGAAAGTAGAACTACAAAGACGAAAAAAATACCTACATCGCTTCAGCAGTGACATTCTGGAATCAAGGATAGATTATCGTTCTTGGTTTGAAACGTTTGTTAGCAAGTTCCTATTTCCTTGCAAGCCTTCTCCTGCTCACAATGTAAAGTAACATCTTCTTCATGGTAGAAAGGATCCATATTAAGAGGAATATATTGCCTTCTCTTCATTTCGCTTTCTTTGCAGGTTAGATGCACCGCCCACCTATTTTTGTTGACATTTTTTATTTTGCATGTTAGTATATCACCTTTTTTCACTTTTTTGGGGTCATAGCCTTCATCTGAAAAATCTTCAGCATTAATAAAACCTCTAAGACCAGAATCTAAAGAACAAACAACCTGACCATCCTGAGTGAAGAGAACTGTGGCTTCAATAGTTCTCCATTCTGCCAGTGAATCATCAGTTTCACCAGATAGCAAACAAAATTCTTCATCTCGATTAGGTTCGCAAAAAGGGTACCTCCCGTCCTTAAATCTATGAAGAAGTTCACTCATTATATCTGCCACAGTTTCCCTTTTTTCAACCCCATCTTTCTCAAGAATGCTCTTTGCATATTCAGAAATTAAGAGGGAAAAAGGAGTCCTTGTATTCTCCTCCCTTGCCGGGTCAATTGCCATTTCTAAAGCACTGGCCATGTTTTTTGCATGGTAATAAGACTCTGGATGAATTCTTGTATCATCGAGACAGTCAATGATATGACTAGTAGCAGCTGCTGCGCCACTACGGCGAATTCGCAGAAAGCCAACAGAATTAATGAAAATCATCTTCCTAATGGTTTTCAGCACTGAAATTTCTTTCCGACTGAAAATAGATCCAGCAATCACAAATGCCCTCTGTAAAGCAGATGCCTTTCTTGGCCCAAGACCTGCAACAAATTGCAGGGGGGCAAAAAGCCACTCATGAATTGAAGCTAAATTAACATCCACACCAACTTGGTTGGTTGCATCAATCATTATGCGCTCAACCATGTCAAACTTCTCATCAGGGGTGAGGAAATCATCCAAAGGGCAGAGCTTCCAAGACAATATTTCTTTACCAGGCCCACAAAGTGTTGCAACCATTGCCAATGGATTTTGAAGGTAACGACCAAGAGCCACTGCACGCTTCACAATCCCTGCATAGAAGTGGAGTTTGTATCTGTAGCATGAAGAAGGAACTCCAAATGCTAAAATTAAATGAATGGGCATGATTGGAAAAAGAATTTACCTGCCTGTCCTGGAAGTTGTTCTGAAGAAATTGGTGAATTCTCATACAGTCGAGGCAAGGATTCATCGCCCCATAGTACAGTAATGTTCATATCTTGGCTGGCATCTCTAGGATGGTCTTCACCAATTTTAAAAATGATCTGACAAACATTTTGTAGGGAAAAAACTGCTTATTATACAATGCGTGGAAGAACCTGGAAATATCATAGCAAATTGACACTAGCAAATTGTCTGGGACCAACCACATTATAAAAGGAATGTGGACCAAACACAGCATTGACTAGCTAGCACATTGTAAGGGAGAAATGAAAAGGAATGTAGACCAAAACAACACATTATAAAAATAATACAAAATCATGTCTAGTGGTAAATAGATTGGCCTAAAATGTCATTTTGAGAAAATAGTGTGTGATCGGTGTGCACCATACTTTACCTACTCTTTTTTTTATTGCGTTCACAACCTCCACCACTCTCACACGGCTCCCCCAAACAGGGACTTGAACTTAATATGTCTGAAAGGAAGCTGTTCATGAATAAAACTAACCTCCTGGCCATTAAATATAGAGAAACTTGAGAGGAATAAGAGGAACTTAAAGAAATAGTATACAGCCGAAATCTGGACAAACAAAAACTCGAGTTTCAAAATAATTAATCTCTTGGACTAAGATAACTGTGGAAAGTTATTCAACAGTCAAAGAAACTGTTGAATATACCTCATAAATATCATGCTTAAGCTGCTTGTCTGCCAATTTGGAAGCTCCCAAGTATACAACATGAGGCTGATGTTCAGTCATAAATCTTAATAGTCTTTCTTGATCACCTTCCCCGCGTTGCTGCTCGACAATACACCAAGAACGCAAGCTAATAGAACCTGCATAAAAAATTTCAACAGCTTCTCCAGCTGAATTCAACATTACAAAAGTTTTGGGACGTTTTCCAGTTCCCGAACAGCAGGCCATACCTCTTAATTCAGATTCATCTTCGTTATCAATATCATCTGCATTGCCCCTCCGCTGATAAGGGGCTACTGAAACCTTATCCCACAACTGTTTCCCATATTCCAATTGAAGCCAAATTTTAGCCCTAGCTGTCAAAAGAGATCGTGCTTCCTTTTCCATTGAAGGAAAAATGAAATTATGAAATGACTCTTCCAATATCATTTTCCGTTGCTCATTCCAAAGTTGAGCTGGCTTACTGACACATTCACTTAAGTAGCACTCACTTGCATCGAAAAGAAGTTTATTTTGCACAGATTCTGGCAATTTTATGTTAACCTGAAGAAGCTTCTCTTGCTCTGCTTTCTGAATAAGTAGCCACTGTGCATCTGTAAATTTAAACATAGGTTTATTCCTCAGCCATTTGACAGCATAAAATTGATGATAGACATCAATTGCATGGTTTCCTTCAGGAGTAGGGTTTGTAGAGACAACAGCATTTTCCAAGAATATACTATGAACATAATTCCTAACGACCGGCTCACAACCAATCTCTACTGCAGCCTGAAACAATAAAAAAAATAGGACATAAAAGATGCCTGAGGAAAATTAGCACATAATTTTCATAGTTTCTATTGAGCATACAACAGGTTTGGGAAGAGGGCGGCACACAAAAAAAGTGAAAACATTTGAATCATAGAAGGATAATACTGAGTTTCTTTATTGGGTTATTACCATATGCCTGGCCCCTTTAAGCACATCTTCTGCCTTCTCAAACAATGCACAAGTGAAATTTCTAGCTACTTCCTCCGGAACTTCCTTTCCATCTTGCAATTCCTTAAACCTCTGCATATGAGATGTGCATTAACATATCCTTCAATGTTATGAGTTTGAATAAAAAAAGGAATAGAAGAGTATACAAACCAGCTTTTCCAATGAGAGATGCAACCCAAATTGTTCGGAGTTTAAACAAAATTTGTCGGCAACCTCCCACAAGCCAGCTTTGTAGCATATGCTGTACAAAGATTTCCTCTTTGGCCTCTTAATCTGTCCTTCTACATCAATTTCACCAGGAGGAAAATGCAGATTGAATTTTGAATCTACATCATCAACCACCCGATCACATTTCGCCTCCTTAAGAGCTTCAAAGATAGAGCTAAAAATTTGTTTCTTCAATGCTAGCCTGGTTTCATCATCAATTTTAAGAGCTTCCTCCTCAAACCGTTTGGAATAGTTCATCCGAAGATCACTTTTGTGCTTCTGAAGGAGTAACCACTTCTTGTCCAAACCATGCACAGCCCAAAGAACCTTAACAAAAGAGATGGGAGAATGTATTAAGAACGTGATTCACATCCTGCACTGGTAAAATACTGAGATCTACCTACCTTATGCCGCCTCATTGGAATTCGGTCCTCCTCATTCTCAGGCATGACATCATATTTGAAACTACGAATAAACTCCCTCCGGTACCTGGCAATGAACGGAATCTGGATAGATTAAAGAAATTAGCAGCAAAACTAAGCCTAACTGACGGGTAAAGAATAATTTAAGTCAGTAGATCTTTCTTACATCTAACTTTTGACAATGCAGCATCCTTAAAACATGCCCAATATCTTCCTTATTGATATCCTTCGAAAGCTCAAAATCTTCACCAATTAGAGGTGAAACAAAAAAGTTGGTGATTTGGTCATAAATCCAGGTACTTTCCTCTGCAATGCTCTTGTCATCTTGTGGAGGAGGACCAGTTATTTCCTCCATCAGCTGCAATAAAGTTAAATCCCAATATAATACGTAGGAAAGATTATGGAATTGAAGTCTTTGTATCTCTGTTTGTTTGGGCATTTTTCTTCATTGGCGGTGGGAGAAAAAGTGGCAAATGCCAATGTTACAAAAACATGTTTGGTAAAACAACTTTCTCCGTTCCCATGGCTTCAAAACGTCATTTTTGGTCTTCAGTGTCAAAGCTGCCCCCTCCCTCCATTTCCACTGCTCATATTCCCAACGCTCCATGTTAGGTTAGGCCTAACTCAACCTGAAAAACCGGCTCAACAGGTGAGGATTGCATTGCCATATAAACAGCTCAGAGCAGAGTGGATTGGTAGTGTGGGGCTATAATTAACATCCCCCCTCGCCCATAGCATGGATTAACCAGACGAAACCGGGATACAGAGCTCATGGGCGGACCGGACGGAACCGGACAGAAACTGGATGGAACCTGCCTCTGATACCATGTTAGGTTAGGCCTAACTCAACCTGAAAAACCGGCTCAACAGGTGAGGATTGCCTTGCCATATAAACAGCTCAGAGCAGAGTGGATTGACAGTGTGGGGCTATAATTAACACTCCAAAACGCCACCGCCGAAACAAACATAGTCTAAGACCTCGTTTGGCGCGGCGGTGGCGGCGGGAACCGAAGGGAGCTGATGAAGTTCCGCTACGGAGGAGCGCCCGGGTTCGGAAACCCAGTCGACGACACAGCTTTGGGAGCGCATGAAGGGGGGGTGCGACCGGGGGCTGTTTTGGCGTTATCTAGTTTAGAGTGTGTGGAGGGGTGTAAGTTCTTTTTGTTTCTTTTGTATTTTGGAATTTATGTAGGCTGTAAGTGGGCTTGGCCCAGGGGATTTTTGGGGAGAGTTTAGACAGGAGTTTATGAGGGGGAGGCTGGGAAAAATTAGGGTATGGACTATTTTTGCAGGAAGCAGTAAACGGCGGGGTTCTCTTCGGGAGGAACTACTGTTGCGGCGGACCGGAGAGCTGTCCGGCGAGCTTGGGAGTCGGTGTGCGGCGATTCGGTCGGCGTTCACTTGGGCTAGCCGAGAGGTGAGTAGATCTCAAGCTAGAGGACCGATTTTGCGGATGCTATAAGGCGGATGACAAATTCCCGGATCGTTCAGCGAAGGTGAATTTTCTGGACTGTTTGGGCTGCAGCGATCGGATGTTTTGGGAAGGGATAGTCAACAGGGCTATGTTATGTTCTTTGCTTGAGTTGTATCATGTTATCCATGTCTTTTATGTGCTGATCTGGACTGAGTTTATGAGTTGTTAATGCATGTGAGGGAGCTTTCTTTGATGAATGAAGATGTTGGGAGGATGCCTATATTAATCTAGGCTGTAGTAGTGGCTTGGTGAAGTGTTCGAGAGGTCTAGAATTTGGTGCTCTTCAGGTGTTTGGTGATTTGCTTGAACCAGTTTGGCTCTTGTTGGTGGGCGGCTGGGGCGCTGTTGTTGAACCTTACGCTCGGGTTCTCAACAATTTGGTGCTCTCGTTGAGAGATCTACTCGTGGGGAACTCAAGAAAACTGTTGGGCCTATGGAGCGAGAAGGCGGCCCGGGGTCTAATCGGGTTAGGCTGGAGCTACTGGAAGGGGGACAAAAGGAGCTCATGGCGGCGATAGCGGAGCTGCGAACGTCGATAACTCAGTTGTCCGCGAGTAATCAAAGGCGGGAAGAAAGAGAGGGGATGACGAGTCGTAGCCAACAACGCAGTGCTGACAAAGGGGAAGCTCGGAATGACTCCGGTTCGGAGAGGTCACTACCGGAGGGCGAACCACGATGGGCAGGAAGGAGGAGAGGAGGAGGGATTGAAGGTGAAGAAGTGGTTGTGGACCGGTGGCTTAATGAGACAGATTATTCCCGTGCCCCAATCCGAAGAACGGACCATCACGGTTGGGATTATCAAGGAGATGACAGCGACGGGATCGAGGTGGGAAGACCGGAGCGTCGAAGAGGACCGGACAGGGAGGATTACCATGGAGGGCCACGACAAGGACAAGGGGGGCGTTGGCGCCGAGAGGGTGGTTATGGAAGGGGAAGGTACTACCAGGACCAGCGGCCGCGGAAACCGCGAATTGATTTTCCCCGCTACAATGGGGGGGACCCCCATGAGTGGCTTGACAAGGCCAAACACTATTTTCACATGTATGAGGTACCCCGTGACGAAAGAGTGGATGTGGCATGTTTTTTTCTTGATGGGAGAGCTAGCAAGTGGTGATGGCTCAAATTCAGATTTGAGCAAGATGGGCGGCGGCTGGGTTGGACCGTTTTCGAACAAGAGTTTATGGAGCAATGGGGACCTTCACCGGTAGCGAATCACCATGGGCAATTGGCAAAGCTTAAACAAGAAGGCAAGGTACAAGACTATATTGAAGAGTTTCGACGACTCCAAACCATGGTGCGGGGATGGTCGGAGGAGGCACTAATGGAGGCATTTCTTGATGGGCTCAAACCATGGGTGTCCCGAGAGCTCAAGTTGAGGCACCCACGTAGGCTACAAGAAGCCATGAAAATGGCTGAGATTTTGGAGGAAAGTTACCATGCGGACAAGCGCACAAGCAAAGATAAACCCGGAGAAAAATGGGGTAACCCACCATCAAAGGGAAAAGAGATCGCGGGAGATGTGACTAAAGGCAAAAAAGAGATAAAGAAGCTAACCAAAGAGGAAGTTCAGGAGCGCATTACCAAGGGGCTATGTTTCAAGTGTGGGGAGAAGTGGGGCAAGGAACATCGGTGCAAGACGGGCCAAGTATTTCAAATAGTGGAGACAAGTAGTGAAGAAGAAAATGAGGAATTTGATAGTGGGGACAGCCATCACGAGATGTTGGGAAACGACACGGCGGAGTTATCCCTCAATGCCATGTCGGGGGCGAGGACACCGGCCACGATGAGGCTTATGTCATGGATTGGGAAGCATGAGGTTACATTATTGGTGGATAGCGGGTCCTCCCACAACTTCGTCAATGCAAGCATCACAAAGAGAGTGGGTCTTAAAGGGGTGGCAGTGGAACCCTTTGAGGTGAGGGTGGCCAATGGGGAAAAACTCAAATGTGAGGAGGTTGTGCGGGATGTGAAGCTTAATGTACAAGGGGTGCGAATTTGTGCCGATTTGCATGTCCTTACGATCGTGGGGTTAGACGTGGTGCTTGGTAATGCTTGGTTGAAAAGCATTGGGAAAGTGTTGAATGATTATGAGGCTATGACTATGGAGTTTAAATTGGGAGGTAAGAAGAGGTTGTGGAAGGCATTAACGCCGACCGAAATTCAACCGTGTGCGGCCAATGTGATGGAGAGACTTTGGAAGGGTGGTGCAAGTTGTTATGTAGTGGTCTTGGCCGGTGCCAACCAAGAGAGGGCGGGAAGGAAGCAAGGGGAGGAGACGCTTGAGGAAAAATTGCAAAAGCTGCCCCCACCTATTCGGTGTGTAGTGGAGGAGCACAAATGTGTGTTGGAAATGCCAAAAGGGTTGCCGCCCCCTCGTCCGTTCGATCACCGCATCGTACTTCATGACGTAGCAAGACCGATCAACGTACCTCCCTACCGGTATGCTCACTTTCAAAAAGAGGAGATAGAACGACAAGTGGATGAGATGTTGTCCCAAGGGTTGATACGAGTCAGTACTAGCCCATTCTCTTCACCGGTGTTGTTGGTAAGGAAGAAGGACGGTTCGTGGAGATTTTGCACGGACTATCGCGCCTTGAATGAAGCCACGGTCAAAGATCGTTTTCCCATTCCCACAGTTGATGAGATGTTGGATGAGCTATATGGTGCGACGGTGTTCACCAAGCTTGACTTGAGGGCAGGCTACCACCAAGTCCGGATGAAAGAAGAAGACGTGCACAAGACGGCCTTTAGGACACATTCGGGGCATTACGAGTGCATGGTCATGCCGTTCGGATTGTGCAACGCGCCCTCCACTTTTCAAGCCGCCATGAATGCCATATTCAAACCTCTACTCCGCAAGTTCGTGTTGGTATTTTTTGATGGCATCCTTGTGTATTCTACGTCAATGGAGGAGCACATTGGGCAACTCAAGGTGGTGCTGGGGTTATTGGAGGAACATCATTTCTTCATCAAGCTATCAAAGTGTGATTTTGTACAAAAGGAGTTGGAATACTTGGGTCATATCATTTCTGAGGAAGGGGTTAAGGTGGACGCGAGGAAGATTGAGGCCATGGTGGATTGGCCTTTACCGGCCAACATTACCGCTTTGAGAGGATTTTTGGGGTTAACCGGTTACTACCGGCGTTTTGTGAGGAATTATGGGATGATTGCCAAGCCATTGACCTCCATGTTGGGGAAGGAGCCTCTCGAGTGGAATGATGAGGCAAGGAGAGCCTTTGAAGAATTGAAGAGAGCAATGACTCAAACTCCGGTGCTTGCTTTACCGAATTTCGAGAGACCTTTTGAAGTTTACACGGATGCTAGTGGGGAAGGTATAGGGGCTGTTTTGGTACAAGAGAAGAGACCATTGGCTTTTGTCTCCAAAGCATTGGGGCCTATGAAGAAGGCTTGGAGCACTTATGCCCGTGAGATGCTAGCGGTCATACATGCGGTAAAGGTATGGCGACCTTATCTTTTGGGCCGCAAGTTCACCATAGTGACCGACCACCAACCATTGAGGCACCTATTAGAGCAGCGGATTGTCACCCCGGAACAACAAAAATTCATGGTGAAGTTGCTTGGATTTGAGTATGACATAGTCTATCGACCGGGAAAGGAAAACAAGGTGGCTGATGCGCTATCTAGAAAGGAGGGGAGTCCGATGCTGTGGACGGTTTACGACGAGATGGAGGCCGGACTTCAAGCCTTGAGTGGTGCCGAATGGGAAATCTGGGATCGAATACGTGGGGCGGTCAAGCTCGACAAGAGGGCGTTGGAGATTTGCGCCAAGTTAGAGAAACATGACGAAGGGATGGCGGGCTACGACATGAGGGGAGGCTTAATTTACTACAAGAATGGAGTATATGTGCCAAAAGTACCGAGGCTACGTGAAGATATTTTGGACCACTTTCACAATAGCAAAGAGGGAGGACATTCCGGGTGGTTGCGGACGTATATCAAACTAAAGCACATCTTTTATTGGGAAGGCTTGAAGAAAGAGGTGAAGGAATGGGTGGCCCGATGTGACATATGCCAAAAAATAAAGTACGACCAAAGAGCTCCTATGGGGTTATTACAACCGCTACCAACACCGGCGAGGATTTGGGAAGATCTATCTATGGACTTTGTGGAAGCCCTACCTACAAGCAAGGGGTTTGATACCATATTGGTGGTGGTGGATAGATTGAGTAAGGGGGCTCATTTCATTCCTCTCCGCCATCCATTCACGGCGGGTAGCGTGGCCAAGATATTTGTGGAGAATGTAGTGAGGTTGCACGGCATGCCAAGGAGCATTGTGACGGACCGGGGTAAATTATTCATGAGTTCATTTTGGCAAGAGCTTTTCAATTTACAAGGTAGCAAGTTGAAGGCAAGCTCATCCTACCATCCCCAAACGGATGGGCAAACCGAGGTGGTAAATAGAACGTTGGAGCAATACCTACGGAGCTACTGTCATGAGGAACAAGCAAGATGGAAGGAGTATTTGTCATGGGCCGAGTATTGGTACAACACCTCGTATCATGCTTCAATTGATACGAGCCCTTTTGAGGTTACTTATGGGAGGAGTCCGCCACGCTTGAGCAGTTATGAGAAGGGTACGACCAAGGAGGAAGATGTGGAACAAGAGTTACTGACTCGGGACGAGGTCCTTCTAAGGCGAAGAAGGCGTTATGTAAGGCGCAAGGGAGAATGAAGAAATACTATGATCAAGGGAGGAGAGACGTGAGCTTTGATCCGGGAGATTTCGTGTACCTTAAGTTACAACCTTACCGGCAAAGGTCGTTAAAAAAGAAGTTTAATGTCAAATTGTCTCAAAGATACTATGGGCCTTTCAAGGTGTTGGAGCGCGTCGGAGAGGTGACATACAAACTTGAATTACCCGCGTCCTCCCTTTTACACCCGGTGTTCCATGTCACCGCCTTGAAGAAAAGAATTGGGGAACCGGAGCATGTGGTAGAGGAACTCCCAAATTTCGATGGTGAAGGAAACATGGTGCTGAAGCCTAAGGAAGCTCTCCGCTATCGACAAGGGAAGAAGAGTAAGGATGGACCAAGGACATGACAAGTGTTGATACGTTGGCAGGGGTTACCGTTGGAGGACGCAACATGGGAGGATTACGAGGAAGCGAAGACTACATTTCCAAATCTCACCCTTGAGGACAAGGATGTTCTTGAAGGAGAAGGGAATGATGAAGTTCCGCTACGGAGGAGCGCCCGGGTTCGGAAACCCAGTCGACGACACAGCTTTGGGAGCGCATGAAGGGGGGTGCGACCGGGGGCTGTTTTGGCGTTATTTAGTTTAGAGTGTGTGGAGGGGTGTAAGTTCTTTTTGTTTCTTTTGTATTTTGGAATTTATGTAGGCTGTAAGTGGGCTTGGCCCAGGGGATTTTTGGGGAGAGTTTAGACAGGAGTTTATGAGGGGGAGGCTGGGAAAAATTAGGGTATGGACTATTTTTGCAAGAAGCAGTAAACGGCGGGGTTCTCTTCGGGAGGAACTACTGTTGCGGCGGACCGGAGAGCTGTCCGGCGAGCTTGGGAGTCGGTGTGCGGCGATTCGGTCGGCGTTCACTTGGGCTAGCCGAGAGGTGAGTAGATCTCAAGCTAGAGGACCGATTTTGCGGATGCTATAAGGCGGACGACGGATTCCCGGATCGTTCAGCGAAGGTGAATTTTCTGGACTGTTTGGGCTGCAGCGATCGGATGTTTTGGGAAGGGATAGTCAACAGGGTTATGTTATGTTCTTTGCTTGAGTTATCATGTTATCCATGTCTTTTATGTGCTGATCTGGACTGAGTTTATGAGCTGTTAATGCATGTGAGGGAGCTTTCTTTGATGAATGAAGATGTTGGGAGGATGCCTATATTAATCTAGGCTGTAGTAGTGGCTTGGTGAAGTGTTCGAGAGGTCTAGAATTTGGTGCTCTTCAGGTGTTTGGTGATTTGCTTGAACCAGTTTGGCTCTTGTTGGTGGGCGGCTGGGGCGCTGTTGTTGAACCTTACGCTCGGGTTCTCAACAGGAGCTTTGGGACTGGAGGGGGGAGGCAGGAGTTCGAGATGCTCCGTTTGCAAGGCTTTTCCGCCTTGCTACGGAAGCAAACAGAGCAAACGCCGTCGGACAGCATTTGTTTACCCGCTATCCGGCGGCGTTTGCTCCAAAAGGGCGTGAAAACGTCACGCCAAATGAAGCCTAAATTTCAGTGCGGCTTAGGAAAAGGGATTACTGTAGAACCTGAATCCTTTCAGGTATATCTGTTTCTATTATAGCAACATCCTTTGGTGTCAAATACTTCTCTGACAGAAGAAATGGTAATTCACAGTCATCCTTGTCAAGAATGTAATTCCTTTCAGATTCTCTACATGAAAGAATGAAACTAGGAAGAAAGAGATAACCCACTTGCCTTTTCTTCTTCTTCCTTTTTCTATGCTTCTCCTCATCGCTGTCCTCATTGTACTCCTCTTCCACTGTATTTATTAGATAAGAGAGAGCAAAGGGAGCAACAAGAATTTCTGTTTAAGGAAAAAACAAAAGCAAAAAAGGGCAAACTCCAACCTTCATCAACGGACATAATCGTTCTTTCTGCCATTCTGCAGCGAAGACGGAAATGGCGGGAGAGCTCTAACAGTGAACCCCGACCTTATTCCACAGCCGCCGAGACGCAGAAACGGCCGATCGCCGGGAAATGGAAAGAATATCGGAGAAATTTCTGATGCGGCAACCGGAGAAGCGAGCCGCAAAGTAAAACCTAGGCAGGTTTTGACAGAAAGTAATTTGTTTTAACCGAAAACATGAGTTGATAAAATTTTTAGAATTTGACCAAAATCAATTCCTGTAGTTATTTACAAGATGGTTTTCAGACACAAAAATTAAGGGCTTGTTTGGCGGGTGGATTCGTGTCCGTCGCGCGGACGTCACTGCCCGGCCGTGATCGCCCAGCATTTGGTGTTGCTGTGGCCTAGCAATGGGGATCTGCCCTACGCTAAATTCCTGCGAAACCGCGCAGATTTCATTAGTGCTGCGGAAACCCCTTTTAGGCTCTGTTTGGGAGGACTTATTTTCACCGGTCAAGCGGTTACGATCGCATGAATCGGACCTTAATTATGGTCCGATTCATGCGGTCGTAACCGCTTGACCGGTGAAAATAAGTCCCCCCAAACGGAGCCTTAATCATTCACTTAGAAAGTCAAAAGTGTAAGATGTCCTCACTTGATTCGATGCATTGTCGATGTTATTCCATTAGAATAACGGTCGTCTGTAGTTTAACGATGATAGAGCGAAGGTGAAAGCGAATATGCGGCCTCTTCCACATGCATATCTTCCTACAATACATAGATTTTCTAGAAGAACTAAGCTGGTAGGGGCATATAGGGAATTCGTCAGTCCCTCTGCGGCGGCACAAATCTTGAGTTTTATGTTTGCTACATCAGTACGATCTTGAGTTTCTCAATTAAGAATATATATATAAGCAAATACTGCTTCTACAAGAACACAAGGACACCAAATCTTATACTCAAAAGGTATGCATAAGTTCGATATCATGAAATATTATTGCATTTAGTATTTACTCAGTTGCATTAGTGCTTCGAATATTCAACCTAGGTCTATAAATTAGAATCTGTTTTTGGTACATATATATACATATTTTTGGAGGTGCGCGAGCAGATCTGGCCGTAGGCTCGCAGATTTCAACAGCACGGATCATTCACCGCAAAATACGGTCGTATTTCTCGAATGTTGTCGTATTCAAAAGTGGATGTAGTACAGTCACTTCAAATTTGTGTCGTTGATATTGGAAAGTATACAGTCAGATATGCTCGCGCACCAGTATAAAATATACATACGTAGCAAATGTGCGCAATTGGTGAAGACAAATGTGCACAATCAGCGTAAGCACATCCCCGAGCAACCGACAAACAAGCATCTATGCTTCTAAGAATTGTGCAAATGGTATTAGAATCAAACATTTAGACCTCTATTCTACAATGTGTGATTTGTGGACGAACCATTGGTAAGTTCCAGGGCAGGGAACATCCTAAATTAGAGTCAGAGATTGCTTTTGAGATAGTGAAGTTCAAACAAAGTAACTCCTAGCAAGCTTTTAGGCAGAAGGGGAAATGAATTGAATATGTGCATCAATATAGAAAGAATATGTTCCCAAACTTATTTGGACCCTCAAATATAAGGCAATTTCCTGAGTAAAAAATGGAGAATCTCGCAGTTAAATGAGCTGCGGGCGACAATAACTCTGGGATGGGCAATATGTTGAGAAAAACGCAAGTCATCTCTCATTAAAAAGATAAAATCACAGTATGCATTTCAAGATTCAATAAAATGAACAATATGATAACAATCCTTGATCATGAATCAAGATCAATAAAGGTAGCATTTCACCCAGTCCAATTTGACTCGAGATTCGATCGATCGTGTTGGAGCTGATCTAGGGTCAGATATACTCATAATTGAACTATATGGACCAATTGAATCCAAGCACTGAATTCAAATTTGACTTCTTTCATATTATTTGATTATAGTGTGGAAATGCTTGAAATTGCAATCAACATGCTGAGCACAAAATCACAGTATGCATGCACAAAAGTTTCAAGTCCTGGTGATTTTCTCATACAAATAACAAAGGGGACATCCATGATAATAAAAAGCATGCATTATATGTAGAAATTTATAAATTAAAACATAAAACATTTGATGCACCCCTTCATTACATATTTCACATTCTTCAGCATTCATGAGAATGCTATGAAACGGCATTCTCTCGTTGCCACGGAGCACCAGAATAACTCGTTCTTTGATGATTCCTAGATTCCAAGAACTCGCTCTGCTGCCGCGTTCTTTGAGGCCGAGCCTTGTTCTCAAATGAATTGCCATTCTTCCAACTTTTGTCCCCCATTTGTTCATCTTGATACCTAGAATTCATGCAGCTCCAACCGCTGTTTCTTCTATCTTGACTGTTCTTCCAGCTCTCCCGCTGTTTCCAAGGATCCTCCTGATCTTTCCAGCTTGCTCGATGTTTCCACGAACCATCTCCTCCATTAGCATCAAATGATTGGTTCGTTTTGCTGCCCCATGGATCACAACGAGTGATTCCATCACCCCAACGAGAAGCTGGTTTTTCGATATACTTGTCCCAATTTGTGGAAGAGTTCTCAGCCTCACCCCATCCAGTTGCAACCACAGTTTCATGAGCCAAAGTATCTGGAGTGTTGCTCACTGCTTTGTTAACATTATCTGGATTGAAGGCACTTCTTTCTAAATCTGCAGCTATTTCAGGATCAATAACGGCATCAAAATCGACCTTGTCGACATACATGTATGGAATAGGTAATGGGAGATCACAAGGAAGATGATTAATTTTCGCAGAATATCGTCTTTTTTCATTCTCGAATGCTTCCCGACTCGCGGAATCATCCCATTCAGCAACATTCTTGAAATTGGACATCATTCTCTTGGCATCACATATTTTTCGCCAGGGAACTCGGCAGACAAAAGTGCAAAATGTCCTCTCCCACGAAGGAACTGGAGAATAACAATCCCCTGGCAGACAGAGAGAGAGAATAAGATTTTTATGAACAAGTTTAAGATGGAACAGTACATGATGTTCACATGATAATAACATCGAATTTGAACCCAATTCAAAGAAATGGCATGAAAATCTGTAACATAAACAAGAAATATTGAAGGATCAAGAATAATCTCATGCAATGAGACTTATCCTGTTATATTATCCTCTATTAGTGTGAGGGACATGCCTTGGAATCTTACGTTAAAAGTTGACCCTACAAAATTTGATTTGGTTAGGGGTCTTGATCTGGACACAATAAGTAGGTTAAGGCTTCATTTGGTGCGGCTTTTTTACTCCCGTGAATTTGGACAAGAACATCGCCATCATATAATGTATGTTGATGCACGACAACGGCTACGATCGTAATCAAAAAAGAAAACTAGTTTTGAACATAAAAGTGGATGAAGTTCCGTAAGTGAGGTTGGCCGTCCAAAGGAGCCTAAGATTGCTAACCCCCTTAAAAAAAACTCAATCCTCGAGGAGCTTAACTAATTTTGGTTTCATATACAGACTTTTAGGTTAATTAAACCCATGAAATCTCAGTTATAAGCACTAACAAAGACAAAAATCAATCTAAAGAATATTTTAAAATAGTTCATTATGGCCCTCTTTTGTCATATGATCTTTAAATATCCTATAATGCCAGTATAGGGATGCCCAACTTCTATGAAATAAAGCAAACTTTTGAACAACAAAATTGAATGGAGGACTGCGCAAAAGTAAAAGGGAAGTTTTAATTACACTATGATAATCATAAAGCAAGCAAATTTGCATTTTTAAAACGGTTTTTTTAGTTACAAAACTATATCTATTTTACTTTTATGGATTATGTTTAATCATGCCAGACCTAATTAAGTTTATAATGCTAGAAAGATAATTCAAAATGCTATAAATAATACACTAATGTTTGGTACATCCTTCATTTCATCCCTAACATTACAGGAGCCAAGTGCTTCATTGTTCGATTTTTCGTAAGATCATATAAATTTTTGATAAATACTAACCTTACAAAAAAAAATCACAAGGAAAAAATTCACGATTCCAAGCCAGCTAAGTCAATCCTAAAGCTCTGATTGTTTGCAGTGGAGAAGGCCAAAAATTCAATTTGTAGCTCACATTCCCACCGTAAGGAAAAATTCAATTTGTAGCTCACATTCCCACCGTAAGGTGGAAGCTCCATTTCTCACCACCGCTCTAATTCCCGCCGCTCAAACAAACAGAGCCAAAATGCCAAATAATTAGGTATTTTAGAAATTTAAAATTCTATGAGAATGAATAGCAACATAATAAAATATCCTCTCAAGCAACTATTCAAAAACATTAACCATCAAACTACAAAAAGTTCACAAAGATAATCCGAGAGTACCCCATCCATTAGAATCTAGTTTCGACGAGCCCTCATCCCTCCAAGCATTACATTCTGCACACAAAACACAACATCGTGGAAATTCACTTCCAAAATAGCAAGCATTGCAATCAAGAGAGCTATGATAAAAAAAATCCAATTTATGCATAGCACTTGATACAAAGAGTACAAAAATACCATACAAACACGTGAACGCTTTCCGGGACCTCCCCTCTAAGTATACCATATGTGTGTATATATGGTATACCATATGTGTGTATATATGGTATACCATATGTGTGTATATATGGTATACCATATGTGTGTATATATGGTATACCATATGTGTGTATATATGGTATACCATATGTGTGTATATATGGTATACCATATGTGTGTATATATGGTATACCATATGTGTGTATATATGGTATACCATATGTGTGTATATATGGTATACCATATGTGTGTATATATGGTATACCATATGTGTGTATATATGGTATACCATATGTGTGTATATATGGTATACCATATGTGTGTATATATGGTATACCATATGTGTGTATATATGGTATACCATATGTGTGTATATATGGTATACCATATGTGTGTATATATGGTATACCATATGTGTGTGTATGGTATACCATATGTATATATGGTATACCGTATGTATGTATATAGATATATGTATGTATGTACATATATATGTATGTATGTATATATATATATATATGTATGTATGTATATATATATATATGTATGTATATATATATATGTATGCATATATATATGTATGTATATATGTATGTATATATGGCCATTTACCAGGACCTCCCCTCTAAGTTTGCTAAATTACAGGTTGCACCCCTCTTACTTTTGAAAATACAAAAACCTCCCATGTAAGAGTACAGTTCATAACATCCACGCACAAAAAGACCCCCCCTAAAAATTTAGTACTAGGAGGAATTTTTGTGCATGGATGTTATGAAACGCAAACTTATAGTGGAGGTTTTTGTAATTTCAAAAGTAAGAGGGGAGCAACCTGTAATTATGCTAACATCCAAGGGAAGTTTTGGTAATTATATATAGAGATATATTATGTCCCTTTATAGCTCGTCCTCAATCATGCAAAAACCTAAGTTATTCTATAATGCTTGAACAATTATTCAAAATGCATAAATGTAATATACAAATGCAGGGTCAATCTTTCCATAAACAAATTGTGAACTAAGGTTGACAAATATCACTATGAGTCCATTCATTTGGACAAAATTGGAACCTTGGAATTGTAATTGGAGGTCCATTTTCATAGGAATTGACCTCCAATTCCAATCCAGAAGCCTCAATTCTATCCAACTAAATAGAACCTAAAAAACTAATCCCCATCACTTCATTTCATGGCCTAGAGCTTCACAACTCCAAAAAAAACAACAATCTTGGAGAATTATTCTTAAGAATTTACTACACAAAGTTTAAAATTCAAGGACACCTAGGTCAAGTCAAGTCAAAACCATGCAATAATCAGGTGCTTTTATGATTTAAAAATCACTGAGATTTCAGAAAAGGATTTACAAAAAATTAACCAACAAAGACTAAAAATTGTCACAAAGATAATCATCCCTTACCCCATCCATTCCTCTCTGTTTTCGACGACCCTTCTTCCTCCCTCCAAGCATTAAATCCTAAACAAAAAAAAAATCAATGCATCATGACAAATTATTCAGAGAAATCGCCAAACAAACACCCAATTGATGCATGTCTTAATAATCTCCTCCGGAGTGAATTATTCAGAGAAAGACCAGGCCTTGCAAAGCTCACAAAACATTACCAAGTGCTGAAAAAAAAAGCATGAAGTATCCATAACACTAGGTCGGCAACTAGAAGATTCAAAGAACCATGATGGAACAATTAGAACGAAACGATCACGCAGATCCACAAGAAAAACATATTAACGAGTAATTGAAAGTTTACCAGCGTGATTCTGCTGCTCCCAGCGCCGGGGAGATTTTGATGGCCAGCGCTCAAAGTCATCACGCTTCCCCCGATCCCAATTCACCCATCGCCTCTTCCACCCCATTTCCAGGAAACTCAATAGGAAAGAAAGAATTGGTGAGAGCGGATCGAAGAAGGCAGATCGGTGGAAGGGGATCAGCACCGCTAGGGTTTTGGAAGAAGGAGATCCAGCTCCCGACCTAACCAGAATCAAAATGGTCGAAAATGTAGGCAGAGAACAGTTTTTCTCTTTTGCGGTAGATGGGGATAAAGCCTTGTTATTTTATGTATAGTATTAATAATTTACAGTATAACAATTATTGTACTACATATGAGAGAATGAGGGTATTCCGGTATTGTATGTTAAAATTAGGCGAATCTCTCATTTGGCTATTCACTAACTAGCTGTGCATAAATACCCGAAAACCGAAGAACCGATCCGAACCGAACCGAATCGGTGCCATTTGGGTCGGTTCTATCGGTTACCGGTTCGATTCCGGTTCTTAAATTTCCAAGAATCGGAGTTACAAGTCGGTTCTCGGTTCTTGTGTCGGTTCTACCCGGTTCTACCCAGAACCGACCCGAACAAGAGTTACAAGTCGGTTCTACCCGGTTCTACCCGGTTCTCGGTATTATTAGTTCATATTTTTATTTAATTATTTTATGTTATGCATATTTAGGGTTTAATTATTTTTTAAAATTGCAACAGTTATTTGTGCCGAACAAGAGTTTTTAGACAATGATGATTAAAGTTTCTCAGGTTCTAATTTTAATCTAATATTGGATTTACGTCTAAGGTTAAACACTTAAACTTATAATCATTTTTAAACAAAACAAAAAGTAAAAAATGATATTTAGGAACCGAAACTAGAACCGGAACCTCAACATGAATTGGGTGTTTCAGTTGGGTTTTAATTTATTCGCACACCTAAAAACTAAAACCCCGGTCTTCGGCTCTCTTCTTAGTTCTTATTCCTCGCCTCTCACTTTGTTTCTTCTTCTTATTCCTCGCCTCTCTCACTCGTGTCTGTGTGTTTCTTCAATTGATGACTCATTGCTTTGTCGTTGGTCTTGGAAGCTTTGTCGCTGAGTCGGGAGATTCTTTGTTATGCATCCTGGAAGATCTAATTTCTTGTGAGGACAGTAGAATTTTTTGTTCAGTAAATTAGATCTCATTTCGGGGAAGATCATATGTTACTATGGGGCGGATCCGCAATGGTGCAGAAAGGGGTGTTCGTGACCGTCACGGCGACCATTTTCTGCCCCCCGAACTTGACCCTCCCAAAGGACGACGGCGGGTGGTGCAACCCTCCCCGCCGGCACCTCAACATGACGCAGCCGGCTTGGGAGAAGATTGGGATCTACCGAGGCGACCACAAGACACCCCAAGCACCACCGCCAAGCTCCACGCCAAGCACCTCTTCCAAGCTCCACGCCAAGCACTTTCAGGCAACAATGGGGTGTGGTTTTAATTTTTTGGATTGCGGTTAACAATGAGGTGCGAATAACTAGCTATTTTCAAGTTGCGATTAACAATCACCTAAAATTAAAAGCAATCGTTTAATCATGGAATTACATGGAGGATCAAATAAAAGTTGCAATTACTTTTTTTTTTGTAGATAAAGTGATTTGACATATATGAGAGCACATCTTTAAAATTTTTAAAATATATATAAATTAAAAAAACCTAACATTTTATAATAATGAGTAAAAACTGAAAATTGAATGTTTTCACTTTTTTGTTTATTAATATAAGGTGTATATTATTATTATTTTAATTTTAAAAGTGTAATAATATTTCCTGTTTATTCATCAAAGTTACTAAAATAGATAAATTTACAAAAATAGGCTTAGTTTGGTGTGGGTTTTTGCTCGTGTGAGTTTGGACACCATCATAGACAGCATGTTTGGCAAGACAATATTTATGACCGTCTTCAAGAAAATAAAACTAATTTTGAGCATAAAATGGATGAAATTCCTTAGGGCCATTCACGAACGGCAATTCATAGCCGCCGCGTTCACGACAGCCAACACCATGCCAAGCGGAGCGTAAAGTAAACCTTTCATTTCTAGCCCTATCTTTCATTAACATAAATTAGATTAAGAGGGAGAGTGACGAGAAAATAAGAGTCCGTTTGGCACTCTGGTGACGGTTGTGAACGTCACGGTTACGAACCATCATTAGTGAACGTCCAACCTCACGCAGGTAACTCCCATCCATTTTTATGTTCAAATTTTTATCGTTGTCACGCCAAATGCACATTTCATTATAGTGGTATTTTTATCCCAACTCAGAGGAGCAAAAACACAGGTTCGTAATCACCGCATTCACGATCACTGTCGTGCCAAATGGACCGTTGGCACGGCGGTAGCAGTCGCAAATGCTGCGGTTATGAAATGTCATTCGTGAACGTCTGACCTCACCCAAGTAATTTCATTCATCTTTATGTTCAAAACTATTTCTTTTTTCATGATGGCGGTCATAACCGTTGTCGTGTCAAACATATATTCTACAATGATCGCATTTTTGTCCAAACTTGCCAAAGCAAAAAAACTCTGCGCCAAACAAAGCCTACATAGAGACCTAACATGAGAATAGAGAAATACCGAGAAAATTACAATCTTGGTTAATGAAATAATTGAAATATCTACATCAATTTCATTATATCACACCAAAATATCAGTACAAATAAAGTATAAATAAACATATGAAGGTGGCAGCACAAGAAGAAATTTCATTAGAGTTCCTGCAACAACTCTTAAAATATATAGAGCATGGAACATCCAGTGATTTGTGCATGACATGAAAGCATACAGAATCCATCCTGAAGAGACAATTCCTTCACAAAATCCACCTGAAACCTGCCTTCAAGATAGTAGCAGAGATATTTTGCATCAGAAGATGAACGGCTTCAATCGAAATCATAAATTTCCGCTGCCTCTCAACTCGAAATAAATAAATTTATTTGGGTTGAGCGCAGGGCAAAAGATTTGGTTACAAGCAAGAAAAATATTATTTGCTAAGACAGTTAAACAATCGCGGCTTGTTTGTGATGCGGGACAGGAGTTCACTTGCCCACCACCCTGAAGGCCCACCTAGAGTCAGCACCACTCGGCTTGTGAACGCCATGGATAGAAATATTAAGATTTTAATTAATACATGCATATGCAACTATGTTAGAACAAAAGGAGTGTCTTATGAGATTGGAAAATAATTATAAGAACTGTTTTGGCTTGAATCAGAGTTAAGGAACCGTGGGAGGTTCAAATCAAGATCAAATCGACTAAATTTATATTAAAATTTTACTCACTTGAGATCGCATAAGGACATCAAGCCGAACTTGAACTGTCGTCAGATTGGCTCGAGATGCGATGACTCGACTCACAATATCTGAGATATTGTTTGTTTTGGTTCAGCACAACCAATACTATGATGAACCACAATTTTTTTTTCTATAAGTGGTATACGAGTGCTGATACCGAAAATGCACCTCCACAACCAACACGCTTGGGGGCGTTTGCGGGTAGGAGCAGACTGCGAGTAGCCGGTTACTAGCGGTTTAAAGGAAACAAGCACGGAGAGTCGCTGGCAGCGACGACATCAGACTTCACCCGCCGCGGCAAATGTCACTCTTGCGGCGGACTTTCCCTTGATTGAAAAGTATCGGTTTACAAGAGAAGAATAAAAGGAGAAGTCGCGCGGGTAAAAGGCCGCACGGCACAAAACTCGAGACCGCAACTCTTAACAAGCGAGCTCTTGGATAGAGTTAGCGTGCCTTGGGAGTGTCACCCTCCCCCCATTTATAGGCTCGGGGGCCTGCTCAAATGGGTCTAGGCGTGCCTTGGGAGTGCCTTGGGGTTATGCTCTCAAGCGGTTATATTAACTGTGAACCGAGGGGGAGAAAAGAAAATTGACTTTATATATATATTCCTTGTGTGCTAGTACTACCACTAAGAAGTATTAATTAATATGAATGTTACCTCCAAACTCCGCTGACTCGACTAATTTTGCTCGCGATCTGGCCCTGAATTTAAAATTATTCGCGGCGTCAATTTTGAATGTTATTGTAGAAAGTAACTCCAAACCTTGCATATACTTCTTGAATGAATAGTTACAAGTATGAATACACTTTTATAGGAGAAAAAAGAGAAGAGAAATCCTAAATACAAGATGTGGGACTAATACATGGAGAGAGAAAAGAGAGAAAACATGGGCCCTTAATTGGGCTTTTCTAACACTCCCCTGCAAGCTGGAGCGTACAAGTCGTAGGCACCAAGCTTGGATAAAAACTGATAGTATAGAGGCCTGGAGAGAGCTTTTGTCAGGATATCCGCAACTTGGTCTTTAGCAGGAACATGCTCCAAATCTATCTTCTTTGACTGTACCTTTTCACGGATAAAATGACAATCAACTTCGATATGCTTTGTGCGCTCGTGAAACACTGGATTCTTGGCAATATGTATTGCTGCCTGACTGTCACAAAATAAGGTAGCCGGTGATGAGAGACGCACACCCAAGTCTCCCAAAAGGCTCTCAAGCCAGGTTAGCTCGGAAGCAACCGCAGCCATAGCCCGGTACTCGGCTTCAGCAGAAGAGCGTGCAACCACGGATTGTTTCTTGCTACGCCATGTTATGAGATGACCACCAAAGTAAGTGCAGAACCCCGTAGTGGAGCGTATGTCATCAATAGATCCTGCGTAGTCAGCGTCAGAGTAAGCGACGAGTGATAAAGATGTGGATGGCTTATACACAAGTCCTTGTCCGGGGGCGATCTTGAGATATCGAAGGATGCGCTCGACCGCTTGAAGATGAGATGTCCGAGGAGCGTGCATGAACTGACTCATAATTCCTACAATAAACGAGATGTCCGGTCGAGTCACGGTACGGTAGATCAGCTTCCCAACCAAGCGTCTGTAATATTCCGGATTTGTAAGCTGATTGTCAGAGTCAGAACTATGGGCCGAGAGCTTGTGATTGGCGTCCATAGGAGTCTCCGCAGGTTTGCACCCAGAATAACCTGCATCATGAAGGAGGTCCATACAGTACTTCCTTTGAGAGACAACACAAGACCATCAGAGCGTCGTGCGACCTCGAGCCCAAGAAAGTACCGAAGGTTGCCCATATCTTTGGTCTGAAAAACAGAATTTAACTGTTCCTTGATCTGTTGTATTCCTGCCGTGTCGTTGCCAGTAATCAGGATATCATCAACGTAGACCAGAAGAATCACAGTCCCGGTTGACCGGTGGCGGATGAAGAGAGAAAAATCAGCCGAGCTCCGAGTGAAGCCACTAGCACAAACCACCTTACTGAATTTTTCAAACCACGCACGCGGGGACTGTTTGAGACCATAAATGGATTTCCGAAGGTGACATACCAAAGACTCCCCCGTGGTCTCAAACCCGGGAGGTTGCTGCATATAAACCGTCTCTTGCAGATCGCCGTTGAGGAAGGCATTCTTAATATCCAGCTGATAAAGCGGCCAGTGACGATGGACCGCCAAGGAAAGAAGAACGCGGACCGTGCTCAATTTTGCCACTGGAGAGAAAGTTTCTTCATAATCAAGGCCATGTTGCTGAGTAAAGCCCCGGGCCACGAGGCGTGCCTTCAGACGGTCAACAATGCCATCCACCGCATGCTTGACAACAAAGACCCATTTGCAGCTCACAGCGCGATGGTCAGTAGGAAGAGGAACCAGATCCCAGGTCTGGTTAGCCCAAAGAGCCCGCATTTCATCTTCCATGGCTGCCCGCCACCCTGGATGTGAAAGCGCCTCCTGCACAGAGTTAGGAATAGAAATAGAGGAAAGGGAGGTGGCAAAGGCGTAGAGAGGTGGTGTCAGCCGATGGAGAGATACGTAGTTGGCCAAGGGATGTGCCGTAGAGGAAGCAGTTGTCGGATCCGCAGGTTGCAAAGCATCATTAGAGCGGGGCAGCTCTCGTGGGGTAGTAGACGAGGGAGGACGTCGAGTGTACACACGAATGACTGGTGGTGTAGGTGGTTTAGGTGGGATGGGTGTGGGAAGTAGAGGTGGAATGGTGGAAGTTACGGGAATAACAGGTCGCGGAAGAGTTGGCAGAGGAGGAGGGTCAAGAAATTGAGAGTAATATGGTTGATCTTCGAGAAAGGTGACATCAGCAGAAGTAACCACCTTGCGATCCGTGGGAGAGAAACATACGTAGCCCTTCTGAGTTCGAGAATAGCCCACAAACATATATTTAGTGGCACGGGTGGGCAAGCTTGTCAGTGGACGGGCCAAGATGATGAACAAAACATACGCACCCAAACACGCGTGGGGTGAGGGAGAAGGGAGGTTGAGAGGGGAAAAGGAGATTAAAAGGAACCGCAAAATTGAGGATAGAGGAAGGCATGCGATTAATAAGAGTGCAAGCGGTTGAAACCGCAAAATTCCAATATTGTTTTGGGACATTCATCTGAATCATAAGGGAGCGGGTGACCTCGAGCAGGTGGCGATTCTTGCGTTCAACAACGTCATTTTGTTGGGGGGTATAGACACAGGAGGTCTGATGGATGATCCCAAACTCTGCACAGAGGTGAGAGAAGGTATGACTAGTGTATTCACGGGCATTATCGGTGCGGAGGGTTTTAATGGTTGTGGAGAACTGGTTGCGAGTTTCAAGAAAAAACGTACGGAATACACCGGGCAATTCAGAGCGGTCACGAAGGAGATACAGCCAGGTCACCCGAGAGTAATCATCGACAAATGTGACAAAGTAACAGTACCCAAAAACACTTGTAATTTTGTAAGGACCCCAAATATCGGAGTGAACAAGATCAAAGGGAGCAGGACGCCGAGAAGGATGTGGTGAGAAGGTAGAGCGATGATGTTTCCCATAGATACAGGACTCACACGTGAACTCTTTGAAGGACACGTCAGGGAGAGATTTTTTGAGGATGTGTAGAGGAGCATGACCCAAACGTCGATGTCAGTCAACAGAGCTAATAGACGACAGCACGGTTGGGGGAGACAGATTAAGGATATAGAGACCATTCGACAGATGCCCTGTTCCAATGATGATTTGCGTCTTGCGATCCTGCACAACACACGAGTTAGAAGAAAAAATAACAACACAATCGAGATCAGCAGTGAGTCGACCAATAGAGAGAAGGTTGAACGGAGAGCCCGCAACATGAAGAGCAGAGCGAAGAGTAATGGAGGGAGTGAGGTTAATATCTGCCGCACCAGAGACGGGAAGAGTGACCCCACTAGCAACAGTAATGAACCGGGGATGCACGTCGTTCAAATATTGGGGTGGTTTCCGTGATGTAATGTGGTGAGAGGCCCCGGAGTCCAAAATCAAGGATGAGCTGTGAGCAAAGCAGGAGGTACCGCCATCGGAAACAGACACCACAGAGCCCGGAGGACAGCGGATCATTTTGCAAGGAATAATCCGAGGCGATCAGGGTGACCCCGCACCAGCGGCAAGAAACGGCCACGACCAGCACGGTAAGCACAGAGTCCGCAGCGACTAGAAACACAGGCTGCGCGGGTAGGAGAAGACTGCAACAGAAGCAAACACCTGGCGAATAAGTAACCAGACAGGGCGGACAGAGGCAGACCGGGCCAAGGAAAACACAGCCTTAGCAGGTCGCACCAAGAAGAGGCAGAGCGGGAGGCCGCAGCGAGAAGGGGATCAGTCCGCGCGGTCACACCAGCGATTAGGCAGATCGCGACCAAAATGCAGAAAGGGAAGCCCGCACGGTCAAGTGGACAGCCGCGGATAGAGGAAGAGAGGAGAACTCGCAGCGATAGGGAAAAGTCTCAGCGGGAAGCAAGATACTGCGGGCTAGGAACGCGAGCGGTCAGCAGACGAGACCGCGAGAAGAGGAGGCAGGCCGCGACAATAGTCCAGAAACAACCACGCGAGCAGGCGAGAGGAGAGAAACTCGCGACGGACAAGAGAAGAGCCCCCTGCGGGAAAGGAGAAGTCCGCGAGTAGGAAAGCTCGAGCGGACAGAAGAACTCAAGTAGCGGGGAGACCGCAGCGGTCAAGACGAGAGGAGCCCGCCGCGGATAAGAAGCGAGCTCGCAGCGGAGAAGAAGAAGAGCGCGAGGCAGTAAAGGAGAGGAGCTCGCAGCGGACAGGATGAGAGTCCGCAACGGATAAGAAGGTGGTCCCCACGGGTCAGAGGAGAAGATGGCTATAAGAAGCCTGAGGAGGGTGGAACCACGGAGGAGAAGAAGAGAAGCGGAAACAAAGAGGACAGTCCGCAGAAGTTATGCGGATAAGAGAAGGAAGGCCGCAACCGGAGCGGATAGAGCCGCAGACCGGAATGGGTAGGCGGGAAGGAGGCGAGCAGGCGGGTAGAAAGGCAAAACCGCAGAATTCGAATCTGGCTGCGGTTAGCAAAGAAGTGGCCGCAGGGAAGAGAACTCGCTACCCGAAGCAAGCGAGTAGAGGGAGAGGCCGCAGAGGAGAATGCGGACAGGGGAGGAAGACGAGCCGGGCGGTTAGAGTTGTGGAAACCGCATGGACCGAACCGTGTCCTCTGATACCATGTAGAAAGTAACTCCAAACCTTGCATATACTTCTTGAATGAATAGTTACAAGTATGAATACACTTTTATAGGAGAAGAAAGAGAAGAGAAATCCTAAATACAAGATGTGGGACTAATACATGGAGAGAGAAAAGAGAAAAAATATGGGCCCTTAATTGGGCTTTTCTAACAGTTACAATTAACTACTAACCTAATTCTAGTAATAACTCCCTACTATCATGCAGCAACTACCTAAAACTCCCATAATTGCTCACTCTGAAATAACTGCCAAACCGCACACTAAAAAAAGTTCCCACTCTCTCCCTCCTTCTCCAGCCCACAGCCGAACACCTTCCCAGCTTCTCCACTCACAGCAACAACAAAATTCCACTTCGGATTTGATTTCCTGAAACTCCTAATAGAATTGCTTGCCTAGCTTCCCAGTCCAGTAATTCCATTCATCCAACCACAGTTCTCTAATCCCAGCCAGTAATTTCACGTGTCTCCGGACACAATTTCCTGATTTCATTCACAACCAACCATCCAGGAGACCAAGAATCCCTGTCCAGGACCCATTCTGAATCGAAACAACTCTCTCCAATCTCTCGAAATTCATATTCCTGTACAACTTTTGGCAGGAAACTGCCCAGCCGACCCCTCATAATTCCTCCCCGGAGGCGTCCACATATTCAACCAAACTCCTCATAATCCTTCTCCACCCTTTATCCAGCACCGTTTCCTGGAAATTGGGGCGAACCTAGTGCAGGAATTGCCGTCCAATCCCAGAATTCAGTAACTAATCATTTCCCTGGATTCCAATTCCTATTGCCTTTGTAAGTTCTTTTGTGAAGTCTTTGTTGAGAACGAGAGGGAGAGCGAGAACGAACCTTAGGGTTTCCTCCTTTCTTACTGTCTTCCATCCGACCAAACCACGCTTAAATTAAGTCAGCCACTTATGTTGATACGGTCACCACCCGGTAAACCAATGTTAGCTTTACTCTTAACACCCCCCTCAAGCTAACACCATAGACATTCGGCATCCCAAGCTTTAGCGAGAAAGAATGAAGAGATTTCCCAAAAATAGCTTTGGAGAAAATATCAGCAAGTTGATCTTCGGATGGCACAAAAACCCTAGTAACGGTCTTATCTTGATTTTTGTCCTGCACGAAGTGACAGTCGACTTCAATGTGTTTTGTTCTCACATGAAAATAGGGTTGTTAGCTATATGGATTGCAGCTTGATTATCACAGTAAAGGTGCATAGCTTCAGAAACAGGAAATCTTATTTCCCCCAAGATAGACTTAACCCAGATGAGTTCACAGGTAATGACCGCAAAGGCCCAATACTCTGTTCAGTGGAGGAACGAGCAACAACATTTTTTTTACTTCTCTAGAAAATAAGATTGTCACCAACAAAGATAGAATATCTACTTGTAGATCTTGTTCAAGGAAGAGT
This sequence comes from Platanthera zijinensis, assembly GCA_039513925.1. Taxonomy (NCBI): domain Eukaryota; kingdom Viridiplantae; phylum Streptophyta; class Magnoliopsida; order Asparagales; family Orchidaceae; genus Platanthera; species Platanthera zijinensis. Next base: position 6,091,556 of record CM077093.1, read on the forward strand.
TTGCCCAATCAGCATCACAGTAACTCCCCTTAACTAACGGCTTCAACCCAACTGAAACCAACAAACAACAACCTGCACCAACAGACGGCTTCAGCCGCACCCCTGCACCGACTGACTGCTCCAGAAAACGGCTTCAGCCGCACCACCAGACGGCAACCACTGCACCAACAGATGGAACCAGCCGCACCTACGGAAGGAAGAAGAAGACATGATGTCTTCCAAACCAACAGACAAGGATGATCGATTGAGAGGCGACTACTACGGGACGACGGAGACGAACGACTTCGGAGCACGGCAGCGACACAACGGCGAGCCTTTAGGTCGACGCGGAACAATCCGCCTCTGATACCATGTTGAGAACAAGAGGGAGAGCGAGAACGAACCTCAGGGTTTCCTCCTTTCTTACTATCTTCCATCCGGCCAAGCCACTTATGTTGATATGGTTACCATCCGGTGAATCAATGTTATCTTGACTCTTAACAGTTTTTACTACTTATTGCTGAATATTTAGTGCACAAACATACTATTTTAGCCACTTGTGCTATTTGTGGAATTTATTCTCCTAATATTTAATTGAAGCGCTTTCATTTAAATTTAACTTGAGTTAACTTATTTCTCTAATGTTTAATCTCAAACTTGAATGATTATGGACTCTATTAACAATTTCAACACTAATTATAATTGTTCTTTGGATAATTGTTGGCCCATTTCATCATTTTTAGATTTTCCAAACAACATATCACACGTATTCGTTAGAGAACCTGTAGGGCACACTCACTATGTTTGTCCAACATCAAACAGTTTTGAGTGTGGAGCTTGACCTCGGATGTGAAACTATAAATCAAGTCTACATCAATTTTCATGCAAACTTTGATCAATTAATAATTTCATTCGTACTTTAACAGCTACATCCATACCTACCAATATCTTTAGAAAAACTTTTCCAAAGATCAACTTCAGCAGAATGTTACCAAAGCTTTTCAAGCCTGAAACCGTAAGAAGTTTTTTAGGACAAACAAGTTAATAAGAGTGAAAAAATATGGTAAATAATTGCATACTATAGTTACCTCTTGATAAATCCTACACAAAAAAACTATATCTTCAATATTAGCCCAATAGGGCAGTGGTCACTTCCATTGACATCTGGAAGAATATAGGAATCGTGAACGTTTTCTGCAATGGTCTCTGATACTAGAAAGTAATCAAGCCGCCATCCTGAAAAAAAATATAAACTGTAAAACACATATCATTTTTACACTTAAAAATGGCATCAAGAATTTCTAAGATCCCTCTATACAGTAGAGCAAAGCTTTAAGTTTTGGTGTGAAGATTGGTGTTCCATCAAGAAATCCAAAGTTAAGAGTGATTTTCCTTGAGCGATTCTAAAATGTATGAAATTCATGTAAGGTTGCAGCAAGAGAATAAATGGTAAGATTAAAGCAATTATTGAAACAATTGTGGCGTTTGAGCAGTCACAGTGTAAAATTGCAGTACTAAACGCAGTGATGGCGGTTTACCTACATTTAGAACTTCCGTGAAAGATTTTTGACCTAAATTTCACCTGTTGAGGTCTGGTCAATGACGATCGGTGACTGCTAAGCTTGACCAAGTTGAACACAATAATCATTAATTAAAATGCTCCCACTACTCATATATATAGAGTAGAGGGGAAATAAATACAGATTACATAATTACCCTTAAGGGTATAACAGAAATGAACTAATAATGCGACTTGAATTTCAACTCTCCCCCTCAAGTCGAACGAAATATGTCGGTCATCCCAAGCTTGTAGATATCGTCGATGAAGACATCGGATGCCAAACTCTTCGTGAAGACATCGGCCAGCTGGTCTCTGGAATGGACGAAGGGGGTAACTAAGTTTCCTTTGTCAAGGTGATCTTTGATGAAATGACGATCCACCTCAATATGTTTGGTCCTGTCATGCTGGACTGGATTATGAGCTATGCTGATAGCCGCTTTGTTGTCACAGTACAAAGAGATAGGTGTGTCCTTCTGAAGTCCAAGGTCTTGCAATAAGGTACGCAACCAAAGACCTTCACAGAGACCCTGTGACATTGCCCGATACTCTGCTTCTGCGCTGGACCGTGCCACTACATTTTGTTTCTTGCTGCGCCACGTCACCAGGTTTCCTCCGATGAAGGTGCAGTAACCCGTTGTAGATTTTCGGTCGTCATGGCTACCAGCCCAGTCAGCATCGGTGTAGACATCAATCTTTAAATGATCATTTTTGGAGAACATTAGCCCCCGTCCAGGTGCCTTCTTCAAATACCGAAGGACACGGTAGGCAGCCTCCTGGTGCTTTACCCTTGGGGCATGCATATACCTACTCAAGATCCCAACAGCGTAAGTGATGTCTGGGCGAGTATGTGAGAGGTATAGAAGTTTTCCTACCAATCTCTGATAACTGGAGGCATCAGTGCGATCACCATCACTATCCTCATCAATCCTATGGTTTTCCTCCATAGGGGTATTAGCAGGGGTACACCCGAGCATGCCAGTCTCCTTTAGCAAATCCAACACATACTTACGTTGTGAGATGAAGATGCCCTTGTCAGAACGGATGACTTCAATCCCGAGGAAGTAGCGTAGTCTTCCCAGGTCCTTTACCTCAAACTCAGCTGATAGACGCTTTTTCAGCTTTGCAATTTCATCCGAGTCATTTCCAGTGATCACAATATCGTCAACATAGACAATGACTATGACGATTTTCCCTTCATTCCTCCAGATAAATAAAGTATGATCTGAGTGTCCCTGCTTATAACCAAACTTGATCATGGCATTGTAGAATCTACCAAACCACTCCCTTGCAGATTGCTTTAGCCCATACAAAGATCTCCATAAACGGCAAACGAGATGCTCTTGTCCCTTTTTCATAAAACCTGGGGGTAAAGTCATGTATACTTCTTCCTTGAGGTTACCATGTAAGAACGCGTTCTTAATGTCCAGTTGGTAAAGTTCCCAATCTAAGATCACCGCGCAAGATATGATAACACGGATAGAGTCCATCTTTGCCACCGGGGCAAAGGTTTCCTGGTAATCAACCCCCTGAGTCTGTGTGTAACCACGAGCAACCAATCTAGCTTTGTATCGCTCAACATTCCCATCCTGATTTTGCTTTACTGAGAAAACCCATTTGCAGCCAACGGGTTTCTTGCCTGGAGGAAGAGGAGTGATATCCCATGTGTGGTTTTTTTCCAAAGCGGACATTTCTTCCTTCATTGCTTGGACCCATGCCGGAATACCAGTCGCTTCCTGCCATGTCTTAGGAATGGAGATTTCGGATAGAGAAGATATAAACACCTGGTGGGGCTTAGAGAGATGATCATAAGCAACGTGGTTAGAAATAGGATGTTCCGTACAGGCAGCCTTACCTCTTAGCAGAGCAATGGGAACATGCAGGTCAGCATCGGAATCTGAGTCCAATGACGGCATTGGCATTGGTGGAGCAACAGTGGACTGTTTATCTGATTTTCGGCGGTGATAGACATGAGGTAGAGGAGTGAGGAGAGATGGGTGATGATATGTGGGAAAATATGTAGGTGTCGGTGTGGGTGTATGGGAAGTAGCCGTAGTGGATGATGGAGTGGGTACAGGAGGTATGGAGGGAGTAGCTATGGCTGGAATTAGAGGAAGAGGAACAGGAGAAACAGGTAAGGTATCAAGGACATCGCGCTCCCCCTGACGACAAGTAGGAGTCGACTCAAGGTAATAAGGTTCCTCTTCCCGAAACGTGACGTCCATGGTACAAAAAAAACGTCTTGTAGGAGGGTGGTAACATCGATATCCTTTTGTGGTGTTGGAATATCCAAGGAACACACATCGGAGAGCTCGAGGATCAAGCTTATCCCGAAGAGGCTGATGGACATGAACAAAACAAACACACCCAAAGATACGGGGTGGTAGAGAGGAAGGAGGAATAGCAGGCGTAGTGGAGAGACGAGCCAGAGGAGTCGTGTAGTCAAGGACTCGGCTAGGAAGACGGTTGATAAGGTGAGTGGCCGTCAAAATGGCATCACCCCAATAATACTTTGGAAGGTGCATGCTGGTAAGAAGGCAACGAGCGACATCAAGAAGATGTCGATTCTTCCGCTCGGCCACACCATTTTGGGTTGAGGTATAGACACAGGTGGTTTGATGAATAATGCCATGAGTAGAGAGGTAGACGCCGAACGCCCCACGGTCATCATATTCCCCCCCATTGTCACTACGGAGGATACGAATGGTACTACCAAACTGAGTTTGTACCATCTTATGAAAGGTTTGAAAGACAGAAAAAACTTCACCTTTTTTCTTTAAAAGATAGACCCAAGTAGTGCGGGAAAAACAATCAATAAAAGTGACAAACCACCGATAGCCGGATAAAGAAACGACAGGGGATGGTCCCCAAACATCTGAATGTATAATAGCAAAAGGCATACTACAAGGAGAAGATAAATGAGAAAAAGAGTGACGGACATGTTTTGACATAACACATACGTCACAATTTAAATGCTTAACAAAAGGAGATAAAGCAGGAAATAGTTTGGACAGATAAACAGGGGAGGGATGGCCAAGGCGTAAGTGCCAGCGTCTAGCCTCGACCACACTAGCTGGAGCAGAAGAAGAGAGAGCAAGGGATGGGCGTGTAGCGTCCAGATAGTACAGCCCACCGTGATTCCTACCACTGCCAATGATCCGCCTCGTACCCAGTTCCTGAAAAACACAAGAGCCAGGAAAAAAGGTTACAGAACAGTTAAGAGAGGAAGTAATGTTGCTAATAGAAAGGAGGCTGCGGGGAAAAGATGGGACATGCAAAACAGATGAAAGAGGAAGAGAAGGGGAACAAGAGATGTTCCCCTTTCCAGCAATAGGAGATAAAGTGCCATTAGCGGAGACAACTTTATCCTTACCGGACAAGGGAGTGTAGGAAGAAAAACCTGTGGAGGACCCGGTCATGTGATCAGTAGCTCCTGAATCAATGATCCACTCAGACGGTGGAGTCGCGACAGCATGGGCAGCAGGCATCGTAGCAGTAGCAAATGAAGTAGAAGTGTCAGACTGGGAGTGCAGCAAGCGACGAATAGCATCCAATTCAGAAGTGGTAAAATGGCTCGGGAGCTGGCCCGGATGATCCTCCTGAACCTCGGTAGAGTAGGCAGCATCCTGAAAACGAGTCCCAGTCGGACGGTATCCACCACGACCTGGGCCACGCCCACGCCCACGACCACGTCCGGATCCTGGTGGGATGAGGTGAGGGTGAAGCTTGAAGCAAACGTCACGAGAATGTCCCCGACGACCGCAGTGATCGCACGTAGGAATAGTGCTGGTATTACTAGAACCACCACGGCCAACACTAGCAAAGGCAGAGCGATCAGCAGCAGGGGCAGTCATGCTGAGGGATCTGCGACGATCTTCGTCTCCAAGAACCATACTGAAGGCCTCGCGTATCGAGGGAAGAGGGCTCCGATGAAGAATATTTGTCCGGACCATATCAAGCTCCATATTCAAGCCCATCAGAAAGACGTGTAAGCGAAACCGTTCTTCCTTTCTCTGCAACAGGACTGCATCGGCAGTACAAGCTGGAGTGAACTGATCGAAGTAGTCTAAATCCTGTGAGAGGCGCTCGAACTCGGAGTAATAAGAAGAGACCGTCAGAGAACCCTGTCGCAGCTCCAGCAAGCGGCGCGTCAGTTCATAGACCTGGGTGGAATTGCCGATCTGGGAGTAAGTCTCACGAGCACGAGTCCAGATCTCGTAGGCAGAATCCATCAACATATAGCTGCGGTACACCGTCGGAGACATCGAATGGAGGAGCCAGGAGACCACCAGAGAATTCTCGGAATCCCAACGCTGCCAGGTAGGGTCAGCCACGGGTGGTGCCACTTTTGTCCCATCGATGTATCCGAACAGCTGGTGACTCCGAATAACATGTTGCGCAGCCCGAGACCATTCCAGGTAGTTAGTTCCATCCAACGGAACAGTGGTAATCTTCAAGGACCCTGCGTGTCCTGAGGGCCGCTGGCTTTCACGCATGGAGGGGGCCATAACAGGCGGGGAAGTAGAGTCGACAGCAGCAGAGGAGTCCTCCATGAATACGAAAGAAAAAAACAAACAACTTCAGTCACCAATGTTCAGCGGAGGAGGCATCTGAAGCATGGCTGGAAGGATCCGCAGAAAAAACAGGAGCAGGCGGCGCTGAAATCAGGGACCGGGGTTGACTGCCGGCGCTGGAAGGGGTTGCCGGCGCAGGAAGAGGAGGCCGGAACAGGGGTTGCCGGCGCTGGAAGGGGTTGCCGGCGCAGGAAGAGGCCGGAACAGGGGTTGCCGGCGCTGGAAGGGGTTGGAATAGGCGCCGAGCTAGCTGCCGGCGTTGGAAGAGAAGACAGGCGCCGATCTTGCTGTCGGCGTTGGAAGAAGAGGCGGACGACGATGGAGGCGCTACATACGGAGGGCGGCGACTCCTTCAGCGCACCGCGCCATCAGCGGAGGAGCCGCGGGGGTTCATCGCCGGCGAGCCAAAACTGCAGGAAGGCGGAAGGCGGAAGGCGAGCGCGGAAGACGAGCGCGGGCTGCGGAAGACGAGCGCGGAAGACGAGCGCGGGCTGCGGGTTAGGGGTTCCGCCGGGTTCAACCTCTGATACCAAGTTGAACACAATAATCATTAATTAAAATGCTCCCACTACTCATATATATAGAGTAGAGGGGAAATAAATACAGATTACATAATTACCCTTAAGGGTATAACAGAAATGAACTAATAATGCGACTTGAATTTCAACTGACCACACCTGCATAATTGAGGTGGCATTTTGGCATAAACGTTGTTTTGAAAAATAACATTCATGACTGCAATTACCTAAACACTACTAGTGTTTTTCATAATTGTATTCATAACCACCATCGCACTCAAGTTGCTCTCTCAAATAGAGTTTTATTAGACTTGTAAGAACCTTGCACTTCTCTCCCAAAACTCGTAAGTGATGGGAGGAGTGGGACGGGACTTATAAGCAAAGGCGGGTGATGTGTGATAGGCGATGTAAGATTTATCAACAAACGGAGCACCGGGGATAATCAACATATGTGCGGTCCCACACGACGAGGTCCCACACGACGCGGATCCGTTGAAATCAGGACAACTAGCAAGCCCCCACAATGGGTCAAATCAGCGCTCTGATACCATATAAAAACTCGCGCTTTGATACCAACAAGACTAGAGAGGAAAACATCCCGATAGATCAAAATTCGAGGCATTACAAAAGCTTTAGCACAATACATCAGTTGAAAGATAAAAGCTCAATAGGCATTTTTATACTTCGATTAATATATCGTCTCACTCAACTGTCTTTTCATAGTTTTTATCTTCTTCAGAGCATCATTTACCTCTAATACTTGAATTTTACGATAAAAATTTATGTTCATATACTTTTTCGATTTAATTAACTCTTTCAAGCTCAGTTCATTGTCTTTTTCTTCATTATAGAGTTGATAAAAGTAACATTTGCATCGCTCTTTGATAGTCACATCATCCGTCAAAACCGTATTTGTTTCATCTTTTATGCATTTAACTTGACTTAAATCTCGTGTCTTCCTCTCTCTAACTCGGACATTTTATGTATATCACGCTCTCCAAATTTGGTATTTAGTCGTTTGTAAAAAAATTTGTAACTTGACTCATTGCTTTACTTACTGCACTTTAGCTTCTTTTTTGATGACTTTATACATTGTCAAGTTTTCATCATTCATATAAACGTTAAATGCTTTATAACTAGCAGCTCTCTTTGTCATCGTTTTGTCTTGCACTTCCTCTTTCCACCACCAAGATTCTTTATGTGGGTGCAGAACCTTTTGACTCTTCAAGCACGTTCTTTCCACTTATCTTTAAATGTGATGACAACTTCTCATGTGACACTAAGATCAACATAATAATCATCAACTAATTGTTCTATAGCAATTGCCTTAAAAGTAACCTATTTTTTCATCTTCAAGTTTCACCACCGAATTTTTAGCAATCCTTTTCTTAAATTTACTATATTTAATCTGTACATCCAACACTACTAGTGAGTAGACGGTGTTGTGTTGTCAAATTTTTTCGTGGTATGACTTTGCAATTCTTACAAATTTTTTTATCCATTTTGTGAGCCATAAAATAGTCAATTTGTGACTTATTTGATCCGCTCTTGAATGTAATTAAATGTTCTTCTCTATTCATGAAGAACGTATTTGTCACAATTACCTCATTTGTTATAGCAAAGTCCAAAATAGTTTTCATTTCTTAATTTCTTTCTCCATACCCAAATCATGCATGAACGTCTGTATAATCAGTATTTTCCTTTCCTATATATCCATTTAAGTCTCCCGCCATGAAAAACTTCTCACTTTGTGGGACTTCTGCCTTGAAGACAAGACAAATTGTTCAAAACGCAACTTTGTTACGGTCACAGAGGGGGGAGAGGAACATCTACCGGTTGGCGGGTATACCAGCACCGCAAAAGAATCGTTAGTGCCACGTCGGGGGATATTCATTAAGATTTAAGACGCGTGAATATTCTAGAATCAAATGTATCTTTCCTTGTTTTGCAACTTGGGGGTATTATATAAACCCACAGTGTTATGTATTTTCTTTATCTTGATAGTATTAAGAAACTTGGGAACCCTAAAGGTTATTGTCGTCCTCCATCTTTCTCTCTTTTCCCTCTTTTTCTCTCAGAATTAGTAGTCGCAGGTCCTTTCCAAAATTGTAATGAATTACCTAAACGATACCATTGTTTTTCATAATTGTGTTCATAACCGCCATCACACTCAAGCTACTCTCTCAGGCTAAAGAGGATAACATATCAACAGATCAAAATTCGAGCCATAAAAGGCTTTAGCACAATACATCAGTTGAAAGATGCCCACTCAACCACGCCTTGAGCCTGTCTATAAAGGGCACCTCTAAAATTCAATTTGTTTGGAAATATGAAGGCTACTGTTGATGATGAAAATCCTTCCAGAAAGGGAAATTGGTCGATTCATTCTATGCAAATATGCAATGAAGCATGACTCTTAAACATAGAGATATCTTTTAGTGAAATGAAAGCGGGAGATTCAGAGCTTCAGATTATTAAGTTTAATCCTTTACATGTGTACAATATATTGACAATAGTGTTAGTTGGTTCTGCACCAATGTATAATTAAATCCCATGTAATTTTAATAGTGCGTCAATAACAGAAAATAGTTGGGATAAATTTTTCATGTTGATGAAGACGATGAATAATATATTTATATGCCTCGAATCCTAACACATCTAGAGATTCCCAAGAAAGTTTATCATCCAACACTTCATTAAATCAGGCCCAAAGATCCGAAGCCAGGTTGGCAGACCAGGCAATCCATCTGATATGTATCCGAATTACAATCAAAAAGATTTTTTGGGTACTTTTGTATGCAAGGACTACGGAGTTGTATATAAAATTACTCTTATTCTAGGGATTTAGAGTCTGGATGGCACCTCTCCCCTTATACTCATCAGTTCTTCCATGTTCCATATAGCGAAAATATTTGTTAGCACGTAGACCTAACTCAAATTAGAGTGAACTACATAAACCTTGTGTTCTTCTGTGTTTTCATGTTTGTCATTTTTGCTCCATTCTATAATAAATTAACCACAAACTCAAGACACGGCTGAATCCGTAAAATAGGCTGACATAGTATTTGACTCGATTAACACAAACAGCGCATGAAATGATAACCAAATCATGCTAAAACTTACAGATTACTAATTAATGAGACTATAAGTAAGAGTTCACTCAAGTTCAATGATAGGAAACTTGCCTGCAATCACAAGAAACATAAAAATCAGTATGTTAAGATTCTAATTGAGGGGAATACTTTAAGGAACAATACATAGGTCTCATGATTCATGTTGCCAAAACACTATTTAATCACTCCTGTTTGACTGGGTCATAGCACAATCAAGAAATTTCTCAACATTGGAGTCTATACTCTCAAATTAGAAGGATTTAGGCCCCATTTGCCATGGTGGTGGTGGTCGTGAACATGGGGGTTAAACTGTCATTTATTAACTTACACCTAAGGAACTTCATCCACTTTTATGTTTAAACGAATGAAGTTTGTTAGGCGGTCGTTAACGAATGACGGTTTAACCCATGCATTTACGACCGTCACCGCTATGCCAAACGAAGCCTTAATCAGTTCTCAAACTTTTTTCATCCATTAACATATTTGAATTGGCAAGATTAAAGTAGCTAAAAGACAAGTAGACAACCAAGTAGCTAAAAGACAACCAAGTAGCTACTTCAAATCTTAACTAATTGTGTGAGGCCAAGTGTTATGGACATTCACGACAAGGTGTGTCTATGGCGGGTCTACAAACAGCAGGCTAAACAGGCGACAGAGACGGTGGACGGGACGGACGCCGATGAGGAGGAACCGCCGGAATTAGCGGGGCCGGCCAATTAGGAAATGGAATATTTAGTTCCTAATGTGTGTTTGCTGTTTTTGTAATTGTTATTTTGGTATGTGTATAACCCGTAATTCGTTGAGATTAGAAATACCCAAGAAGACGGCTATTCGCAGACCATTGGGCGAGCAGAGGCGAGCTTGGGCGAGTATGGGCAAGTAGACCCTTGGAATTCACTAGCAAAGGTTGGATACCCGCCTGATGTAATCTCAATTTTAAGGTTTTGAAAATTTACTTATTTTGATCCCCTTTTTTTTTAAAGCATTAATTTTAAATGACAAAAGAAAATTTTAGGGTTGGAATTTAAAAAAAATGCGAGGGCCGAGCGGCCAAATCGACTTTTGCGCGCACAATTCAACAACGTCGCTATGAGCTTGAGAAGTTCGTTAATCTCGCTTGAGTGGTTCTCTCACGCGTTCACGAGTCGAACCTTCCACGGATTCCACGACCACAAGCAAAATCTGAATTTTAAATAACTTATGGAATAACGATATTATTAGCAGTACGAACGCAACGGCAAGCCCATAAATTAATTAAGAGACGCATAAATTTAACACTAATACAAGGAGAGGGATCGAATTTACCCAAGCCAAAGCACGAGGAATGGTTTTCCCGTTTTCTTCCGCGATCGGGCTGAAGGCTTGCGGACGGATTCGAGCTGGCGAATAGGGCACGGCCGGAAAGGGGGTCGAAGTCGACGGCCCGTTATCCACTCCCGGTCGCCGGAAGAAGGTTCCGAAGTCGACGGCGGACGGGCTACGTCTCCAAGTGGACGGGCGGAGCGTTGCGCGAGGCCGAAGGTGACGCCGCCGCTGGAAAGTGGCTCGATGTTGGGCTTTGCGGGATTCGCCGGCAATGAACAGGGAACGAGAAATGTCTCGTTCTTGTTCTATCCGGTCTGCCTTGTCTCCACCAAAATGAGGCTTTAAATAGACTAAATTTTCTATATTTCTTTCCCTCTATAGCACATGAAATCTCATAAATTTGATTCCTTTTTTAAAAAATATTCTCAATGACTCATAAATTTGATTCCTTTTGAAAATATCCTCTTTTAAATGACTTTCCCAATAAATGATGAGATTTGAATTTTGAAATTTGAATTTGAAATTTATGCTTACGTAATTAATTTTGGGCTTGCCGCTATCGTTCTACTACTAATAATACCGGACCTCTTTATTGAAGTCTCAACGGTCGGTCAAGCCGATGAGCCAGAAAGCAATACGAAGAGAATGCAGGAAACAGAGCGCATGAAATAAAATAAAATAAAAGCATAAAGGCTATGATGCGTCGCAGGCCGCATCAATTCCCCCGGGGTTGAAAGGACTCGACCCCGGCGAGAGTTCGCAAAAGCTAGCGATAGAAAGATCTGGGCGGCGCCGGCGCAGCTCATCAGTGCTGATCCAAGAACTATCTGTGATGTCTCGTCCTCTCGGAGGTCGAGGCGAGACTGCAAGACTAGGAACTCGTTGGTGTACTCATCGACAGATAATTTGTCCTGTCGTAAATTATGAAACCTACGATACAGAGTTTGCATGTAATCAGATGGAACGTATCTCTTGCGCAGTTGAGTTTTGAAGTCGTTCCATGTTGTGATCAGGGGCATACCTAAATTGAACCTAGATCGTTCTAATTGTCCCCACCAAACTAACGCGGATCCTTTAAGTCTAAGCGTGGCATACTCAACTTGCCTAGCTTGGGGCAATTGCTTCCAAGCCAGGAAACGATCCATCCGTTCACACCATTCAAGGCAACTCTCGGGCTTTATTCGCCCTTCGAAATCACCCACGTCCAACTTGATTCCCACATCCCAACGGGGTTGGTGTCGTGGTTCGTTATGGCCCTCCGGATCGGGGTGTGCGAGTTCCCGAGGTCTATGGTCCGGGTCGATTTCGACCACTGGGGCAGGTGTTCGGTTGACGTGCAAGGTCGCTTCGATATTATTAACCGAAGTGCGTAGTCCGTTCATAATATGTGTGACACTACCCATACCGGTGGTGAGCGTCTCGACCGTTTTCATTAATTCACTCATGCGTCGAGCCAGATCACCTACGCTATTTTCTAACTGATCGACCGTTTTTTCAATTTTGAAAATAGATTTAAATGAAATTTTAATTAATAATTTTTTTTTTGTTTGTGAAAGAAAAAAAATAAATAAATAAATAAATATAATTTAATTCTTTTTTTTGTTATAAAAAAATATATATTTAAATTCGCTGAATCGATCGGTCCACGGTAGAAGTGAATCGAACCTCCCTCTGATACCAAACTGATGTAATCTCAATTTTAAGGTTTTGAAAATTTACTTATTTTGATCCCCTTTTTTTTAAAGCATTAATTTTAAATGACAAAAGAAAATTTTAGGGTTGGAATTTAAAAAAAATGCGAGGGCCGAGCGGCCAAATCGACTTTTGCGCGCACAATTCAACAACGTCGCTATGAGCTTGAGAAGTTCGTTAATCTCGCTTGAGTGGTTCTCTCACGCGTTCACGAGTCGAACCTTCCACGGATTCCACGGCCACAAGCAAAATCTGAATTTTAAATAACTTATGGAATAACGATATTATTAGCAGTACGAACGCAACGGCAAGCCCATAAATTAATTAAGAGACGCATAAATTTAACACTAATACAAGGAGAGGGATCGAGTTTACCCAAACCAAAGCACGAGGAATGGTTTTCCCGTTTTCTTCTGCGATCGGGCTGAAGGCTTGCGGACGGATTCGAGCTGGCGAATAGGGCACGGCCGGAAAGGGGGTCGAAGTCGACGGCCCGTTATCCACTCCCGGTCGCCGGAAGAAGGTTCCGAAGTCGACGGCGGACGGGCTACGTCTCCAAGTGGACGGGCGGAGCGTTGCGCGAGGCCGAAGGTGACGCCGCCGCTGGAAAGTGACTCGATGTTGGGCTTTGCGGGATTCGCCGGCAATGAACAGGGAACGAGAAATGTCTCGTTCTTGTTCTATCCGGTCTGCCTTGTCTCCACCAAAATGAGGCTTTAAATAGACTAAATTTTCTATATTTCTTTCCCTCTATAGCACATGAAATCTCATAAATTTGATTCCTTTTTTAAAAAATATTCTCAATGACTCATAAATTTGATTCCTTTTGAAAATATCCTCTTTTAAATGACTTTCCCAATAAATGATGAGATTTGAATTTTGAAATTTGAATTTGAAATTTATGCTTACGTAATTAATTTTGGGCTTGCCGCTATCGTTCTACTACTAATAATACCGGACCTCTTTATTGAAGTCCCAACGGTCGGTCAAGCCGATGAGCCAGAAAGCAATACGAAGAGAATGCAGGAAACAGAGTGCATGAAATAAAATAAAATAAAAGCATAAAGGCTATGATGCGTCGCAGGCCGCATCACCGCCTATCCCCCCCCCCCAGGTTTTCTCTATAAATAGACCCCCAAAGGTACTAGAAATGGCACTTTTGGAAGAGGTTGAGGTCCCCCAAGTGGATACTCGCCAAGTCCATGTCTGCCTAGTTTCTCGCCCAGCCTTTTGGTTGCGGAGGGGAAGTTTCTCCCAAACTTCCGGGTGCGTGATGGGACCTCCCTGTTGGAGCACTTAGGGTGTGCTTATAGTCATTTTCTCTCGAGCGCGATAGCCATTTGAATTGTGGCGTCGGACCGCATAATCAGTAACCTTAGGCTGCCTCTATATAAGGGATTGAATATGTTTTGTAAGAGCATCTTGGATGTGTTATGAAAAAGGGTTATTCCCTTATTTCTTCTCTAACTCTAGCCTCCTTCCCCTGCCCCTCTCCCTGTCGGCTCTTCCCCTAGTCTGAATTTCTTCTCAACTGTAATATTTGGTCCAACCTGCTGCTCCGCCCGTTATAGCCGTCGGAGTTCCATCTAACCCCATGTCGTTATTTTCTGTTTGTGTCCTTGCCGATCTCGTCGCTCGTTTCCACGACATCAGCCTGTGCCCCTTCCTGCGACTCGGCCGCTGAATCGCTCCTTCCTGCAACGGTCAGCACTTCCGCGATCAGCAATCAACACCTTCTTCCTGCGACGGACTGCAACCCGCGACTCAGCCACGATCCGCCGGTTTTAGCTGCTCCAGCCGGCCATCCGCGTCTCCTTTTGGCGCACTCTCTTGGCCTCCGCGAATTTCCCCGGCACCATCTCTCCCATGGCTCCAACCACGCGGGCTCACACCGACTCCCTGGCCACCGAGACACCCGACGACGGCATCCAGCGCCGCCTCGAGGCCCACGACTCTCAACTCGCCTCCATACAAACCACGTTGCAGGCCATTCTTGCGCACTTGGACGCTCGGCCCGCCTCTCCGGCGTTCACCGCCAACGGCGGTTGCGCCTCTTCTACCGATGGGGTCTCGCTCCTTGGAACACCACCTCTGCCAACCCTGGTCGTCCCTCTCTTGGGGCACTCGTCTCTCGCCCTCGACGTTCCGCATTTCTCCGGCACCGATCTCATGGGGTGGATCGCCAAAGCGGAACAATACTTCGACCTCCACCTCACACACGGGCCAGATAAGGTGGGCACCTCCGTGGTCGGCCTTGATGGATCCGCTCTGCATTGGGCACGATGGGTCCGCCAATCCCAGCCCCACATCTCTTGGGGCGAACTGAAGCAGGAAATGGTCCAGCGGTACGAGCCCCGCTACGTTGGGTCCGCCGTCGAGCGCCTTTGTAGCATCCGTCAGACGGCCGGTCTTGATGCCTACATCGACGACTTCATCGCCCTGGTGACACATGTTCCCGGCCTTCCGTCGAACCACTACTTGGGTTTCTTCATGCAAGGCCTCCTTCAGTCGATTCGTTCACACCTACGCACACACCATCCACGGACAATTTTTTTTCTGAAGCGCTTGATCTAGCGCGTGTCGTGGATGCAGACCTCTTTGCTAGTCCGTCGGCCGCCACGGGGGCCCCTCCCCCTCGGACGCCACCACCGTGGGACTTCGGTCCGCAACCACCTCCCATCGGCGGCCCTCAGCCACCCCCCACCTTTCTAACGGGGACTACAACGAGCTCAGGAAAAAGGGGCTTTGCTTCCGGTGCCGACAACCATATTCTCCTAATCACGAGTGCACAATGAAGAGTTTCATGCAATCATCGGAGACCTTGGGGTGGAAATCACCTTGGAGGACTTTGAGGCACTCGAGATCTCCGACGAACCGCAACCCACGGAGGCCGACAGAGCCACCTTCAACCGCTTGGATCTTCCCTGCTTCTCGGTGGGTGGCCTCACCGGACCTCTAACGATGAAGTTGGTCGGCCCGGTCCAAAGGCAACCAGTTCTCATTATGATTGACAACGGCGCCAGCCAAAATTTCATATCCCAGCATTTAGTTCGGCAACTCGTCACTCCATGTACACCATCGCAAGACTTCATTGTCTGCTTGGGCGACGGTCGTCGACGTCCGACCGCGGGGTCGTGCACCGCCGTACAGGTGATCGTGGGACCTTGTTCAGTCACGGCAAATTTCCACGTATTCGAGTTGGGCGGCGTTGATATCATCCTGGGCGTGACATGGCTAGCGACGTTGGGCGACGTTCGGGTCAACTGGATCGAGATGTCTATGCAGTTCCTATGGGAGGGGTCACCCTGCCACCTTGTCGGCGACTCCACCCTTCTTCGCACACTAGTTTCATGTCGTGCCATTCAACGCACAACCGATGTGCCATTCTCCGCGTGGTTGTGGCAGCTCCAGACCGAGCCGACGGACTCCCCGGTGCTCCACCCCGATCTCCGCTGTCTCCTCGAGGAGTTCTCTGACGTGTTTACGGCCCCCTCGGGCCTGCCGCCAACGCGGGTCACTGACCATGCCATTCCGCTGCAGCCCCACACTTCAGTCGTATCAGTCCGGCCCTACCGCTATGGGCATGTCCAGAAATATGAGATCGAACGCTTGGTGCGGGAGATGCTCATGGGTGGCCTTATCCGCCCCAGTGCGAGCCCATTCTCTAGCTCGGTCCTCGTACGCAAGGACGGGAGTTGGCGTTTCTGTGTCGACTTCAGGGAGTTGAACAAGGCCACGGTCTCAGACAAATATCTCATTCCAGTCATCCAAGAGCTGTTGGATGAGCTCCACGACACCACCTTCTTCACAAAGCTCGACCTCGGGGCGGGGTACCACCAGATTCGGGTTCGACTGGAGGATGTACCCAAGAGAGCATTTCGAGCGCATGATGGGCACTACGAGTTCCTGGTCATGCCCTTCGGGCTGACCAACGCACCGGCCACCTTCCAAGCTACCATGAACATCTCCCGAGCGGTACTCCGTCAGCACGTCCTTGTTTTTTTTGATGATATTTTGGTTTATAGATCAACCTGGCAAGAGCACTTATGTCATGTTCGCCACATGCTCGAGACAATCCGACGGCATCATCTCGTCCTCCACCGCAAGAAGTGTTCGCTTGGGGTGACCACGGTCAGCTACTTGGGCCACACGATCTCAACCTTGGGTGTGGCCATGGATGACGACAAAATTCAGGTCGTTCTACAATGGTCGACTCCCACCTCCCTTCAGGACGTCCGAGGTTTTCTGGGCCTCACCAGTTACTATTGACGCTTCATTCGAGAGTACGACACCTTGGCGCGGCCCCTCACACAGCTACTCAAATCTTCCGAGGAGGGGCCTTTTGTGTGGACTCCTGCGGCCATGTCCGCCTTCACTGACCTTAAGACGGCTCTTGTAAATGGCCCAATTTTGGCCATGCCCGACTTCAATCAACCTTTCATCGTGGAGTGCGATGCCCCGAGCGCCAGAGTGGGTGCGGTACTCATGCAAGGAGGCCGCCCCATTGCCTACTACAGCCGAGCATTCTCCACCGCCGTTTGAAGCCGCTCGGCGTATGAAAACGAGCTCATGGCGCTTGTCCTGGCAGTGCAACATTGGTGGTCGTACCTCTTGGGCCGACCCTTCATCGTCCGCACCAATCATCATAGCTTGTGGTATCTCCTTCAACAGAAGATCGTCACGTCGGCACAACATCTTTGGGTGGCCAAGCTGCTGGGGTACGACTTCTCCATCGAGTTCCGCCCGGGGTGCACCAACCGAGCGGCGGACGCTCTCTCCCGACAGGTGCACTCCCCGGAACTCCGGGCCATCTCCCGCCCGGTCTGGGAGGATGCCGCAGAGATTCAACACGACGTAGAGATGGACCCACACCTTGCTGCCGTTTGAACGACCCTCATCGCCGATCCAGAAGGCCACCCCCCATACTCTTTGGTGGACGGTCGGTTATTCTACCGGGGCCGCTTAGTGTTGTCTGCGTCCTCAGCTCTCATTTCGCGCCTCATCGCCGAGTTCCATGCTACTCCAACCGGAGGCCACTCCGAGGCTTTTTGCACCTACCGATATTTAGCGGCTTCGTTGTACTGGTCGCACATGTTCAAGCAAGTCAAAGCCTGCGTGGTCGCCTGTCTTCCATGCCAGAAGGCGAAGTACGAGGCTATATTTCCCGTCAGGCTACTTCAACCGCTACCGAACCCAGACCGCATTTGGGAGGACATTGCGATGGACTTCATTACACGCCTCCCCGGTCCAACGGGTTCGACTGCATCCTCGTCGTAGTGGACCGGCTCTTCAAGTACACACATTTCATTCCCCTCCGACACCCGTATACAACCGCGGGGGTGGTCGACAATCTTCGGGGTAGTGCGTTTCCATGGGTTTCCGCGGTCGACTGTGAGTGATCGCGATCCCCACTTTTTGAGCAGTTTCTAAACATCCCTGTTCCGCCTCCAGGGGGCACACCTCGGCATGAGCTCCGCCTACCACCCACAGACGGATGGCCAATCTGAAGTCCCCAATCATTGTTTGAAAACTTACCACCGTTGTTTCATCGGCGAGAGACCAGGCACTTGGGCCAAGAGGTTGGGTTGGGCAGAGTACTCGTACAACACCGCCTACCACCAGGCCGCGGGAATGACTCTGTTTGAGTCTTTCTATGGACGGCCATCGCCAGATGTCGTGCGACATTTACCCGGGGAGTGCCTCGTACCGAGTTTGGACATCCACCTCCAAGATCGGGACATCATTCTGGACAGTCTCAAGCATCACCTCCGTCGGGCCCAAGCGAAAATGACATCTTTCGCCAACCGCAAACGTCAGGACCACTCTTTTTGGGTCAACGAGAAGGTCTTCATCAAGCTCCATCCTTAACGCCAACTCACGGTCGCCAAACGCCTATGTCCAAAACTCGCGCCTCGTTTTTTTGGGTCGTTCGAAGTCGTGGCCCAGATTGGCGTTGTGGCCTATAATCTACAACTACCCGAGGGGAGCCGGATCCATCCGATCTTCCACGTTTCTCAGCTTCGCCGCGTAGTGGGTGATCATCTGACACTGGATCACATTCTGGCTGATCTTGACTACTCCAACGCCGCCCTCATCTATCCGGACAGCATTCTAGACCGCCGCCATCACCTTCCCGTAGATGCAGCCTCAGAAGAGATCCTTGTGGCGTGGCGCCACCGCCCCCTGAGAGAGGTCACCTGGCTTCTGCGAGATGATTTCCGCCACCAATTTCCCGACTTTTGCCTTGAGGACAAGACAAATTTTCCAGATGACGGCATTGTTACGGACATTCACGACGAGGTGCGTCCATGGCGGGTCTACAAACGGCGGTCTAAAAAGGCAACGGAGACGGCGGACGGGAGGGGCGCCGATAAGGGGGAACCGCCAGAATTTGCGGGGCCGGCCAATTAGGAAACGGAATATTTAGTTCCTAATGTGTGTTTGTTGTTTTAGTAATTGTTATTTTGGTATGTTGTTATTGTTATTTTGATATGTTGCTATGTATGGACCCCCCTCCCTCTATATAAGGGGCTGAATATGTTTCGTAAGAGCATCTTGGATGTGTTATGAAAAAGGATTACTCCTTTATTTCTTCTCTAACCCTAGCCTCCTTCCTCTCCCCCTCTCCCTGCCGGCTTTTCCCCTAGTCCGGATTTCTTCTCAACCATAATATCAAGTGATTCTATAAACGAATAGTAACTTAATTTGATCTACAGGAAATAGTTTCTTCTCTTATCAAGTTTCAAAACAAAATATATAAATATACAGAGAGGATGGGAAATCTGGTATCTTTCTCACAAAAACAAAATTGTACCTTTATTTGTCTTGCGTCCACCATGCCTATAACCCCAATAAGTGTAGGCCACAATATCAGGGTGTTGTCTTCTAAAGGTGTCCACGAAGCCTCTAGACAAGAAGTTCTTTTGAAATGATTCTCTTTCTTCATCTGTAAATCCCGCACTCCGGCGATTTCCCTGTTCATGACATTTGGATAAAATAAATCCATCTGACTGATCTGAAGGAAAATTTCAATACCATTTGTGCAAAAAAAAAGAACACCAATTTATCTGTATAAATAACTTCTCTTCAAATTACTCCACGTTTTTTAAAATCTCATCCACTCCAAAACTATGATGTTCCGAATTTCAAGAAGAAAATGCAGATGCCATAACATAAAATGAACAAACATGTTTTTTGATAGCTACGCTAAGGGAGAAATTAGAGAAAGCATGTCAAACCTCAATGAAAATTTCAATGAAGTAGGTACTAGAGAAGCCTGAGAACGAAGTAGGAAGAAATATTAGAAAATGAAACGGGAAAATGAAAGAACACGGGAGCGTAACTTAGGGTTTCCGCTCAGTTATGTTCCTTTGTCTCCACAAATGAGTCTTAATGACCTTTTAATACAATCCGCCACTCTCTTGGATATGGTCGCCACCCGGTGAGCACAAGTTAGTTTGACTCTTAACACCCCCCCTCAAGCTAACACCATAAGCATCCAGCATCCCAAGCTTGAGGGAGCATGAATGAAGAGATTTACCAGAAACGGCTTTAGTGAGCATGTCAGCAAGTTGATCTTCAGATGACATAAATACCATAGCAACAGTCTGATCCTGAATTTTGTCCCGCACGAAGTGGCAATCGATTTCAATGTGTTTTGCTCTTTCATGAAAGACATGATTGTTGGATATATGAATAGCAGCTTGATTATCACAATAAAGATGCATAGTCTCAAGAACAGGGAAGCTCATTACCCTCAAGATAGATTTAACTCAGACGAGCTCACAGGTTGTGACAACAATGACACGATACTCTGCTTCAGTGGAGGAACGTGCGACAACATTTTGTTTTTTACTTCTCGAGAAAATGAGGTTGTCACCAACAAAAATAGTATATCAACTCGTAGATCTTCTGTCCAGATAAGAACCCGTCCAATCAGCATCACAGTACCCGTGGACCTTAAGGTGGCCATGATCAAGATAGATAGTGCCTTTTCCAGGATCTTTTTTAAAGTATTTAAGAATTCGCAGAACAGCTTGAAAGTGATGGACTTTAGGGTCGTGCATGAATTGACTAACTAGGCCAACGACGAAGGAAATATCAGGCCTGGTAATTGTCTGATAGATCAATTTTCTCACAATTCTTTGAAATTCATACTTCCTCTCAAGATCAGGTGAAGTCTCTTTATGAATATCATACTTAGGGTCCGCAGGACTATCCACAGGTTTGACTCCCAAATATCCAACATCACGGAGAAGGTCCAACACATATTTACGCTGAGAGATCATAATTTTTCCTGTAAATCGAGCAATCTCAATTCCAAAGAAGTATCGAAGAAGACCTAATTCCTTGATTTCAAAGGCAGAAGTCAATTCCTCGTTAACCAGATTAATGTGATGGTCATCAGTTCCAGTAATGATGATATCATCCACATAGAGTATGAGAATAGTAGTGCATTCCTCTCTTTTGTAAACAAAAACTGAGTAATCTGAAGTACAATGAGTGAAATTTAGATGAATAAGTTTGTCGCTTAGTTTGGCAAACAAGACACATGATGACTGTTTGAGACCATACAAGGCTTTCTTAAGATGGCACTCATGTCATTTAGGAACATTCATACCAGGAGGAGGAGTCATATAAATTTTTCCTCCAATTCACCATGGAGGAAGGCATTTTTTACATCGAGCTGGTGCAGAGTCCAAGCCTTATGAGCAGCAATAGACAGTAAAATCCTGACGGAGTTCAGTTTAGCAACTGGAGCAAATGTCTTGTGGAAATCAACTCCATCAACCTGAGTGAATCCTTTAGCAACAAATCTAGCTTTATATCTATCAAGAGTTCCATCTTGATGAAATTTAATAGTATATATCCATTTGCATCCGACTGGGTGACTTCCATGCGGGATAGGAACGATTTCCCAAGTTTTTTGACGTTGAAGAGCATCCATCTCCTCCTCTATAGCCTTGATCCAATGAGGATTCAAGCTAGCTTCTAAAAAACTATTAGGAATAGAAATAGAGGAAACAGATGCAAGATAAGCTTGTAACGAGTGAGAGATAGAATGATACCCAATATACTTATCAATACGATATCTAGTCCGACCACTATGAATGTGGAGCGCAGTGGTGGTCTTTTGAGTGGTGTTGTTGCTTGGATCCGGCGGAGTGGTGGTGGGTGGTGGAACATGAGTGTGGCATTCTTGCCCAATAGTTCTGTTTTGCTTTCTCTAGTAGACTTGAAGATTCTTCCTTTTGATGTACACACGAAGGTCATTGGTTGGAATTGCCTTCCTAACAGAAATATCCACACTTCCCGGAGCAAGCACATCAACCAGAACAGGGAGGGGTGGCAACACGTCACTCACTTCTTTGTTTTCCTCCTGAAAAGTGACAATTTTGCCATCATCGGAGTAATATGGAGTGTTTTCAAAGAAAGTAACATCTTTTGATATAAACCTTCGTCGGAGAGTAGGAGAATAACACGTATACCCCTTTTGGTTGGCAGCATATCCCACAAAGACACATTTTATCGCTTGCAGGCCTAATTTGTTCTTGTGAGGCCCCACAATATGAACAAAGGTGACACATCCGAATATCTTAGGTGGAAGATTGAAAAGAGACATATTTGGACAAAGAAATTTTAGGGGGTACTTTCCCTCCAAAGTATCAGTAGCCATCCGGTTAATTAGATAGACGGAGGTGAGGACACCTTCATCCCAAAGTCCCTTAGGAACGTGCTTCTCTTGCAACAAGCAACGAGTGGCCTCCAAGATATGACAATTCTTCCTTTCGGCTATCCCATTCTGCTGAAGAGTCCCAAGACAGGAAGTTTGAAAAATAATGACATAGTCTCCCAGGAAACTCTGAAGATCATTGCATGTGTATTCACCTCCGTTATCACTCCTAAGAATTTTAATTTTATTTCTAAACTAGGTCTGCACATGGTGATGAAACAACTGAAATATTTTTGAAACTTCATTCTTCTTTTTCATAAGATACACCCAAGTGAAGTGTGAGTGATCATCAATAAAGGAAACAAAATACTGAAAACCATTCATAGAGCAAATAAGGGATGACCAGACATCAGAATGTATCAATTCAAAACATTTCACACTTCGACTCAGACTAGGAGCATAGTTGGTTCTACAGTGCTTAGCCAATTCACATGTTTGACAATCAAAAGTAGTGTTTTTAACATTAATGAAATGCGGAAAGATAGCTTTCAAAATTTTCAAACTAGCTGGCCCAAATCTCTTATGTCACAGCATCAACTGATCTGGATATGTAAACTTCTGAGCACCAAAAGCTTGACAGTTGTCCATGACATAAACACCACCTGACTCACGTCCACCACCAATCGTCTTCTCACTCGCCAGATCCTGAAAAACACAATGGGAAGAGAAAAAAATGATAGAACAGTTAAGTTGTTTAGTTAAACTGCTTACAGATAACAGATTTGTGGGAAATGAGGGAACAATAATCACAGATTTAAGAGAAACAGAGGGGGAAAGATGAATAACCCTTTACCAGTCACAGAAGCTGAAGAACCATCAGTAAGTTTCACACTGCCAGATGCAGGAGAAATAGAAGAAACTCTCATGGAAGACCCGGTCATGTGGTCAAAAGCCCCCGAGTCAATAATCCAAGGGGTGGAAAGTCCTTTAGAGGACACAAAAGTAGAGTGAACATGACCAACCGTACCCGCCAAGTTACCAGTAAGAGATCGGTTTTCTGAGCCAGCAGCATTGGCTTTCAAGGCATTGAGTTCTCTAGTATAACTCTCGTTTTCTGTCTGAAGATACCTAGTTTTCTCAAGCTGACCATGCATAGCCGTTTGAGATCTCACATATTTCCCATCAGAAACACGAATCCAACTTGAAGGAACCAAGTGAGGATGAAGATCCCAACATTTCTCCTTCACATGACCTTTCTTCCCAAAGTGAGGGCATTTCATTTTACTCTTGTCTTCTTGTCTAATATTTCTTGGATACCATTTCTTCTGCTCAGCAACAAGGGCAGATTTCTCATAGCCAACATGAACATATGAACGAAGAGAGTTTATACGGCTTGCCATTCCTTGAATATAGTGAGCCACTATCTCTAAATCAGGCACAGAATCTCTTCCCAACATCTGAACTCTCTGGAATTCAAGTTCAGGAGGAAGGCCAGAAAGCATTTCAAATACCCTCTGTTGCATAAGTTCAGTTTTGTAGTCTTCGATGGTCTGAATGGCGAAATATTGATCAGTTTCGGCCCATTTATGGGTCAGTTTGCTATAATATTCCTCGGAATCACTCATCCCTGTCATGTGGATCTCCTCAGTCTGGAGTTGGTATATTCTAGCCAAGTCCTTTTTTGAATAATTTCGTTTGATCAGCTCCCGCATTTCTTTCACCGTTTGACAGAATAGAAAGTGACTTGCAATCTTGGGTTCTATAGAATTGATCAGCCAATTGATCACAGTAAGGTTCTCACCTTCTCATTCCTCATATAGAGGGTAAGTCTTGCTTGGAGCCGGCTTGGATCCGGTGAGAAACTCAAGACTTCGACGACTCCCAATGAATATCCGCATAGATTGAGCCCATAGGAGGTAATTTCTCTCATTAAGCTTGATTTAAGTTACACCGTGATTGAAGTCCATGTTAGAACTTCCTCCATTATAGTGTTTATGAGGATTAACCACCCCTTCAGAGGCACCAACACCCTTCAATTTGTCATCCATGGAAACAACCACCAAGAAGAAGAAGGAAAGAGATCAAGACAGAAAACCAGCACAACCGATGGCTTCAGCAACAAGACTCCTTCAACAGCCGGCAGCAGGACCCCCTAACAGCAACAGAAAACAAGACTTCCACAACCTTACCGTAGCAGGCCAACAAACACCGGAAGAAGGCAACACCGGAAGCCCCTGCAGCCACAGACGGCTTCAGCCAAACCAAGGGGAAGAAGTAGGAGGAGAACGACAAAAGTTGTTGCACGAAAAGAAGGAGAACGATCGAGAGTCGGCAGCTCCTTCACCGACAGAAGCAGAAAAAAATGGAAGAAGGAGACGGAGATCGATCGAGAGCCTGATGGCTTCAGGTCGACGGAGACGGATCGAGCGAACAGCGGGATCGATCGACGGCTTCAGGTCGATGGAGACGGACGACTCCAGCAGATTGATCAAGCGAACAGCAGGATCGAGCGAACAGCGGAATCGAACAGCGGCGAGCCTTCAGGTCGACGCCTCTGATACCATGTTGAATGAAAGAATACGGGAGCGTACCTTAGGGTTTCCGCTCGGTTATGTTCCTTTGTCTCCACAAATGAGCCTTAATGACCTTTTAATACAATCAATCACTCTCTTGGATATGGTCACCACCCGGTGAGCACAAGTTAGTTTGACTCTTAACAATTCCTGCGAAACCTAGTGTCGAATGGAGGATGCACGAAGGAGTGTAACCCTAGCAGAATGTGGAAAAGATCCGCTCTGCCACACAAATGAAACTGCAATCCTTTTCACGCAAAAACTAGGTTTTTATCATTTTACGGCCATGGGCAAAGAACACCAAATAGGTGCGAAAAATATGGTGGAATTTTTGGCAGAACAAGCCATAGAGGATCTGCCCTTTCAAACATGGCCTAAGTTGGCTAGCATTGTTTGGTGTAGTTGTATGTCGCATGCATGAAGTATTAAATCAAAATAATGAAATAATCATAAACAATTTTCATCTATGTTACATTAGCTCTACGCTTCTACCCCATCTCCCACCTAATACTTTAAATGAACTCAATCTAACCATTTAATTGGCTTATTTTCTAACCTTTATTGTGCATTTTCAAACCACCAAAGTCTATTATCTGTTATCTTATTTTAATATAAGTTACTATCAATGTTCTTTTCATATAATAATTTCTTAATTTATCAGCAATTTTTTAACTGCCAAACCTGTTGGAAACGTGTACGGGTCCTTTGCACTTCAACTCGCAACCACAAAGAGGTCGGCCGAGAACACCCACGCGAGACCACCCGGCGAGACCGCCTATCCGCGCGGTGAGCAATCCGGCGAGTCCCCCTCTAACACGCGAGTGCGAACACTCGGCGAGTACTCTCCGGCGAGAGCTCTACTCGGGCAACTCCCCTCTCGCACGCGAGTATACCTTGGTAACAACACCACAACTCGGCAAGAGTCCACTCGCGAATACCTTCTCGCTCGGCACACCCGCGAGCACCTTCTCGGTTGGCAAAGTGGACAACCCGCCCGGCTAGCTTCCCGCTCGGCAAACACTTCCTCTAACCGTCTACTCGCCCGACCAACAAACTTCCTCCACTCGCACAGCTCTATCTCCCTCACTCGGCAAGGTGGCGGGATCAACCTACACGGCCGGCTTCAAACTTCAAGCCGCCAACACCTTGGCCAAACCGCTCGGCCGAGCTCTCCTACTCGCAACCGGCCAACTCTCTCACTAGCGCTGCAGTGCTCTCTCCCCTCTCTCAAAACGCAAGAAAATGGGAAAATTTTTCTATTCAACAACAACCAACACTAAGTACAAAAAGGGGTCTTTATATAGGCAAAGCAAAACAAGCCAAAACCTCTCTCCTAATAAATACAACCTCTCAACTACCCATTTAAATATATCTGTCTTTCCCATACATTAAACAATCATAAATAAGAAATGATAACTCCAAAATCAGTGGGGCCCGGTCAATATATCAACCCCAACAAACTCCCCCTCAAACTTGGCAGCACATGCCGAGTTTGCCTTTGAGCCTTAGGAACGTCTCCACCTTCAATGCTTTTGTAAAGATGTCCGCGACCTGCTCTCCGGTAGGGCAATAAACAACTTCCACCGTCTTCAGCTCCACCTGCTCGCGGAGGAAGTGGTACCTCGTTTCAATGTGCTTGTTACGCCCGTGTAACACTGGATTCTTTGCGAGCTGGATGGCCGACATGTTATCAACATACATGGTCGTTGGCCCATCCACTCCATGATGTAGACTCTCCAGAAGGTTCCTTAGCCAGATAGCTTGGCAGGTGCCAGCCGTCGCTGCAATGTATTCTGCCTCACATGACGATAGAGCTATCGTGGCTTGCTTCTTCGAGCTCCAAGAGAACGCACCCGTTCCCATGTTGAAAACATACCCGAAAGTGCTCTTCCGATCATTCACATCCCCGCTGTAGTCACTGTCCGAGTAACCTACCAGCGTCAGCTCCTCTCCAGTTGAGTACTTTAGCCCATGGCCTCTTGTCCCGTTGATGTACCTCAGGATCCTCTTCGCCGCTATGAAGTGGTCTTCATTTGGTTCCTCCATATGTCTGCTCACCACCCCGACCGCATACATGATGTCTGGTCGGGTGAAGGTCAGGTAGCGTAGACTACCCACCAAACTTTTGAACAAGGTGGAGTCCACCGCTCCTTCCTTAGATTCCTTATTCAGCTTCAGCCCTGGGTCTGCAGGAGTGGAGATAGGTTTGCTATCCTCCATCCTGAACTTCTTCAGTATCTCCTCAGCGTACTACTTCTGAGAGATGAAGATGTCATCTTCACTCTGCTTCACCTCTACTCCCAAGAAGTAGCTTACCTCTCCCAAGTCCGTCATCTCGAACTCTTTCTTCATCATTCCCCGGAACTCTTCATACATCGCAGTGTTGTTCCCTGTGAAGATTATGTCATCCACGTAGAGACACACTATCATCATGTTGCCCTCCTTATCCACCTTGGTGTAGAGTGCATACTCATGTGGACTCTTCCGATAGCCATGCTTCTGCAAGCAAGCATCTATCCTTCCGTTCCAAGCTCTTGCTCCTTGCTTTAGTCCATACAATGCCTTGTCTAGCTTGCAGACCTTCCTCTCCTGTCCTTTCACCACGTACCCTGGAGGATGCTCGATATACACATCTTCCTCCAGGTACCCATTCAAGTAAGCAGAGACCACGTCCATCTGAATAATCTTCTAGCCATGATGAGCCGCTAGCGCGATGATCAACCGGATGGTGTCTATCCGCGCTACGGGGGCGAACACCTCATCATAGTTGACTCCTTGGACTTGGCGGTAGCCCTTCACAACAAGCCTAGCTTTGTGCTTCTCCACGCCACCGTCCTTGTTCTTCTTAACCTTGTAGACTCACTTCACCCCGAGGGGTTTGTGGCCAGCAGGAGGGTCGACCAGCTTCCAGGTCTCATTCTTCTTGATGGAGGTGATCTCCACATCCATCGCCTTCCTCCAACTTTTCTCCTTTGCAGCTTCATCATAGGAGCACGGCTCGACATCTGCCAAAAGACAATATAGTGAAAAATTATTAAGGGCCGGTGTCGTCTCCTCATAGATTTCATCCAGCCTCCTCATCCTGGGCTGAGGGCGATTGTTCTTGCTCCCACTGGTGCTTGCTCCGCCAGAGCCGCCTCGACTTGTGCTTGCACCACTAGAGTAAGGGGTGAGAGCTCCCCCTGAACCTCTGCTAGGTGGTGATGGTGGCTCCGCTCCACCCATCTCGGCTTCAGCCTCTTCTCCACCTTCTTCCTCATCATCCTCGTAGAACATCCCCTTGGTGTTCCTCACCGCCTCATCCCAGCTCCAGCTGCTTCCTTCTTCAAACACCACATCTCGTGAGATGATGGCCTTCTCCGTCACCGGATTGTATAACTTGTAAGCCTTGCTCATCGGAGCGTAGCCTACAAAGATACACCTCTCGCTTCTATCGTCCAGCTTCTTCCTCCTTTGATCCGGGACGTGGGCATAAGCCACACACCCGAAGACCCTTAGGTGCTTCACACTGGGCTTCCACCCACTCCAAGCTTCAAATGGAGTCTTGAACTTCACACTTTTTGTTGGACAACGGTTCAGCACGTACACTGTCACCTGCACCGCTTCCGCCCAGAACCTCTTCGGCAACCCCTTGCCCTTCACCATACTCCTCGTCATGTTCATGATGGTAAGATTCTTCCTCTCTGCCACGCCATTCTGCTGAGGTGAGTATGCCGCCGTCAGCTGATGAGAGATCCCTCATTGCTTACAGTACTCGTCAAACATCCTAGAGGTGTACTCCCCACCCCTATCCGTTCTGAGTACCTTCAGCGGTTGACTACTCTCCTTCTCAGCCATCGTCCGGAACTCCTTGAACTTGTCAAGTGCCTCAGCCTTCTCCCTTAGGAAATAAACCCAACACTTCCTGCTGAAGTCGTCAGTGAACGTAATGTAGTACTTGCTTCCACCTATTGAAGTAGTCTCAAACGGACCAGTGATGTCCGAGTGAACTAACTCCAACGGTCTTGTTGCTCTCCGGGACTTGTCACCCTCAAAAGTTTCTCTCCTCTGTTTCCCATTCGTGCATGCCTCACAGACCCTTTGAGGAGGTGTGATCATAGGCAGCCCATCCACCATCTTGGAACCTGACAGTAGCTTCAGGCCTGTGAACCCCAGATGGCCCATCCGGTGGTGTCATAGCCAAGCCTCCTCCTCCTCTTCTGTCCTCGCGAGACACGCCGTCTCGTTGACATCCATGCTCAACGTAAAGAGACGATTCGTCGTCATCTTCACCCTCACAACTTCCTTTCCTTGAACATCCTTCATGGCTAGGGTGTCATCCCGCAATAGGACTCGGTAGCCCTTTTCCACCAGCTGCCCAAGACTTAGGATGTTACTCCTCAAGCCCGGCACGTAGAAGACATCGTTGATGTGCACCTCCTTCCCATTCAACATGACTGCCACTACTCCTCTTCCTTCAACTGAGATCTTTGAAGCGTTGCCGAAACTGACCTCACCACCATTTGGTTCAAGGCTCGTAAACAGCTCCTTCTCTCCGCACATATGGTTACTTGCTCCCGTGTCCAAGTACCATACTCCGTTCCTTCCACTTCCAGCCCCTTGGACGGTTAGGAACATCATCGGGTCGCCTCCCGTGTTACTAGCTTTTGCATAATGGTTGGCTTCTCCTCCCTTCCTTGGAGCCCAACAGTCGTAACTCATGTGCCCAAACTTGTTATAGCTGTAGCATTGGATTTGGGACATGTCTCCTCTTCCTCCTCTTCCTTGACCTCTTCCCTGGTCTCTTCCCTGTCCTCTGTCTTTGCCTCTCCCTTGGCCTCTTCCTCTTCCTCCTGTGTTCCAGCCTTGATTTTGCTCCACCTCCTTCTGGTGTGGTTCGTATCTTCCTTGGTCTCTGCCTCTTCCTCCTCTACCTCTTCCTTGGTAGCCACGGCCACTCTGGCCTCCTCCTCTTCCTGAGCTCTCTCCAAAATTGAGCTGAGTCTGGAGTGCTTTCCCCAAGCCATTCGCTTCCTCATCATCCTGCACCATGCGGTACTCATGGGCTTGCAGCGAGCCTATAAGTTCATCAGCCGTCATCACAGTGAGATACCTCGACTCCTCAATAGCCACCACCACATGTCGGAACTTCTTGAACATAGATCACGGGAGCTTCTCCATAAAGCTGACCTCGTCTATCATCTCCCCGTTTCTCTTCATCTCATTCGTGAGCGTCTGCAGACGTGTCACGTAGTCGCCAACCTTCTCCGAGCCTTGCATCCTCATCACCTCATATTGGGCTCGGAGGGATTGCAACTTCACCTTCTTTGCCTTGTCCACTCCTTGCATGGAGCGCTGCAGTATCTCCCAAGCTTCTTTTGAAGTATCGGCATCCGAGATCTTCTCAAATGTTGCTTCATCCACTCCTTGGTACAAGATGAACAGTGCCTTCTTGTCCCTCTTCTTGGCTTCTCTCAACGCCACCCTCTGAGCGTTCGTCAACGCAGCTTCTGCTTCGGCAGTAAACTCCTCAACACCATCCTCTACTACCTCCCACAACTCCTTGGAGGCTAGTAGTACTCTCATCTGAATACTCTAATTTCCATAGTTGGTCTTAGTCAACTTGGGGACTTGCCCCGGCGTTCCACTTCCCATCTTCATTCCTTCTAGACACAAGAACTTCCCGGGGGGTCAAACAACCTCCCTCTGATACCACTTGTTGGAAACGTGCATGGGTCCTTTGCACTTCAACTCGCAACCACAAAGAGGTCGGCCGAGAACACCCACGCGAGACCACCCGGCGAGACCGCCTATCCGCGCGGTGAGCAATCCGGCGAGTCCCCCTCTAACACGCGAGTGCGAACACTCGGCGAGTACTCTCCGGCGAGAGCTCCACTCGGGCAACTCCCCTCTCGCACGCGAGTATACCTTGGTAACAACACCACAACTCGGCAAGAGTCCACTCGCGAGTTCCTTCTCGCTCGGCACACCCGCGAGCACCTTCTCGGTTGGCAAAGTGGACAACCCGCCCGGCTAGCTTCCCGCTCGGCAAACACTTCCTCTAGCCGCCTACTCGCCCGACCAACAAACTTCCTCCACTCGCACAGCTCTATCTCCCTCACTCGGCAAGGTGGCGGGATCAACCTACACGGCCGGCTTCAAACTTCAAGCCGCCAACACCTTGGCCAAACCGCTCGGCCGAGCTCTTCTACTCGCAACCGGCCAACTCTCTCACTAGCGCTGCGGCGCTCTCTCCCCTCTCTCTAAACGCAAGAAAATAGGGAAATTTTTCTATTCAACAACAACCAACACTAAGTACAAAAGGGGGCCTTTATATAGGCAAAGCAAAACAAGCCAAAATCTCTCTCCTAATAAATACAACCTCTCAACTACCCATTTAAATATATCTCTCTTTCCCATACATTAAACAATCATAAATAAGAAATGATAACTCCAAAATCAGTGGGGCCCGGTCAATATATCAACCCCAACAAAACCCTCATATACATATAATATCGGTGGCCTAATTGCAGCCTTATGAAATCTACTTCAAAACTCTGAGATACCTATCCTCTTATCTCTTATCGCATAGTATTCCAGAGATAATTCTAAATAGCCTTAAATCTAGAAGTTATATCTTCTTCTATGTCTTCATTTCTTTTGACTAACAGATCCAAGATAAAAGATTGATAATGACTACCACCACTAAAATTGCATTTGGCATCTTGATCGTTGTCTTCTAAACAATATCTCAGTTAATTTAGGTTTTCAGTTATCACGTTAGATGTCTTACTGATTAAAATTGAAAATGCAAAAAGAATACCAAGACACATTTTTGGATATCTTTTGTGAGTATCTTAATAAGTAATACAAATAAATATGAAATTAATGTTGATCTTTGATGTAAACCGGTTGTAATTGTATTTTTTTTTGTTACTCAAACTACTTCTAATACTAATTCATACATCATACATATCTTTAATAACTTTAGCATACCTTTGATTCCCATATTTTTTTATTAATGTATACCATTTTATTTCTCATGATACTCGATAATAAAAATAATATTTTATTTAGGATATATACTTTTCTAGCATGTCTTAGGACAAATACTTTTCCATCATGAACTAAACCAATACTCCAAAATTGAGAAAAAAATCCTAATCCTATGTTCAATAATTTTTTCTGGTTTCAATATCTGACGTATAAGTTTGATTTCTATAATTAGCACAATCTTAAACATCTTATTTTTCTTAATTATTGATATCAAAATAATTCTTCTCCACTTATTTGACACCACTTTAAGCCTCACTGATATTCAAGTTTTTCCACTCTTTGAAAATACATTTCTTTTCTTTAATAACATTTTGAACATCCTCAATCTATCATCAATCTTCTTATCAGTAAATGATTTATTTATGTGCTACCAAAATATTGTATGGAACTAAATATCTTCTCCAACAATAGATTTGGCTTCAGTCAAGTAACTTCAGTGTGTATCTTTAAGTTTTAATAATGGATCTTTCACCTTTCATATTCCACCCTATAATCCTATGGTAATTTTTTTATTTTTCCAAGAAGCTCTATTTGGTAAAAACAAGTACATTTGTGCTTAGATGGATTCACTTTTGTACGTAATTAAACGCCTTACAAGATCATAGACTATAGTAAGATCAAGTACAGATTATCTCACTAAGTTTTTATTTCTTTTATTCCATACACCTATGAATACTCTCATATCTCGCCCTTTAGAACATATATATTCATTTAATGTGACAACTAATAAATAGCATTTCTTATGCAAATTGTAACAATGCATCAGTCACTTACCATAATTGATCTTCTAACTTATTATTAAAGCCAACTTGAAAAGCACAAGTACCAACCACATTTAAAAATTTGTCATCATTAACTCTCTTAATAGCAGTCACTCTATCACTAATCCTTTTCACATCAACATTTGTTTCACTAACTCTTTATCCACCACTATCACAACAACTTCATTCATATTATTCACATTTCCAACATATAATATATTATAACCATCCTCAATATTCTTGATTTTTTAATATAGAAAATGATCATATTTAGGGCGCCTGATGAAGATATCTAGACATCAGATGAAGCAAAAACAAGATGGCATACTATAAAATACAATGAAACAAAACTTCCCAATCATTCTTAGGAGTTACTACCTTAAAATTTAGGTGTGTGATCTAATATATATAATAATAGCAATTAAAAAAATAAAGACAGAAAATTCATACAACATAAAATCAATGTTATTATATGCAGAAATATAAAAATGCAATAATAAAGAAACAAATAATGGCTCAAAAAGCCCTTATATGACTTCAATACAAAAACAAAGACGACAATTCAGAGAACCTATCTACCTCAATCAGAGTTTCGTGTAACATTAAAAATGAATCCATTGTTGTATGATATACAGTAAGAGGATAGTATTGGACACTTACAGCAGGATTGTAAATGTCAATCTCTTCATGTGCACAATTTAGGTCACCAGTTAATACTACAGGTTTTACTTTTTCCAATTCCTGAAAAAATTATCAACAGTCAATTAAAATGAGTTAGAAAACTCAAGAACAACAAAATTACATTATCTGGTTTGTAAGGAGAGCAGGAGTGAAAAAAAGGAAGACGGGTGATATTCATACACATAAATTTTAAATAAATACTCTTCAACATACAAGGGTTTTTGTTTCGGGATCTCGTTGGGGACCACTTATCATGGAAAAGCCATGAGGAGATTGAAACATGCCATCATATATTTTTGCATTGCATTTCGTATTTGGAACACTCACAACTTTAATTCACATGTTCTTTAAGACTTAGTGAGGGGCGATTCCGTTATTTCGGAACCCTTAATTTTCTTGCCCTACTTATGCTAGGGAATGAAGATATTTCCTTATGCAAGAATTAATTCCCTCACTCTCTCCTCTCAGCTGACGCCCAGCTAAGACTCTTTGGGAGGCCAGTGGCGGTAGAGGAGGGACCAAATGCCACCGGGGATCGGGACTGGAGGGAGGAGATGAATTCCAGAATAGAGAGAATCATCATTTTGCTTGGAGAAAACGCCACCGAAAGGCGGGAAAACAAATGCCCCGCTCTACCGGCGATGTGTTGACTGAAATCGCACCGGAAGGTCGCCGGCCTCCCAAACAGGGCCCAAGGCATGGCGTCTTTGGATCAAGCTCGGCTCCCTGTACGCATCTGTTCGTTCGACCAACCACCCCAATGAGAATACGCCCCTTCGGCAAGGTTCATTCCTTCTCACCATCATAGATCCTCTCAATCCAAAAAGGGCGAGCTGACCTTCTCCAAAGTTTCTCCTCACGACCGCTCACTCAATCTTAAATGGGGGTTGTAACAACTTGGTATAAGAACACCCTCCACTTCTTCGCCTTAAGTTCGGTGACCCCTCCTCCGTTGGGTTGGGTCCTTCTTCGCCTTAAGTGCATCATGTTAGATATGTTGTATATTATAAGTAGTAGTGTTAGCCTAGAGTCACCTCGGGTGTTACGATCACCCTCCCTTATACATCATATGTATTACCATTGTTTCAAGTGTGAATACGGAAATTCTATTTTTTCCTATCATGGTATTAGAGTCAGGTTCCGCCTCCTCTGATTCCCGCTCTCAATCGCTCGTTTCTGCAGGCCGTCGCTCGTCTTCCACAGCGTGATTCAGGTTTTCGTTCGTCTTCCGTAGCGTGGCGGTCCCGTCATTGGCTTTCCGTTCATCTTCCGCCGTGATTCAGGCTCTTGCAACAATCTCGGCTTCCAGATCTACTGTTCTGCTCGCGCCGATCTAACAATCCCGGCTTTTCACTCGTCTTCCGTTGTGATTCAGGCTTCTGCAACAATCCCGACTTCCAGATCTATTGTTCAGGCTACTACTTCCCCCGATCTCCTGATCCAGTCGAACCCGCTTCTACTGGTTCCAACCGATCTTCTGGTTCAGGCTTCCTGCTGCTGTCTTCCGCTGATTACTGATTGCGCACACAGCTTGTTTTCGCACACAGTGATCCCGATCGACGCAGCCCTGCAGCAGCAGTCGTGCTCCTCTCTACGGATCGATCATGATCCCCTCTCGCCCGATCGATCCCGATTGTCCCCCGCCGAGCCCATTCGCTCCCCCCGCTCGTCTCGCCGAGCCCTTCCGTTGCTCCTGCAGCCTGTCGGATCCCGCAGTCCTCTGTTTTAATTTGATGGCGTCACCTCACTCTTATTCTGCCTTCCTCTAGAAGGCCTTGGTGATTGTTGTGGGGACTCTTCCTCATGCTCCCCCTACTGTTCAGTTCGGTGTTCCTCGTCACCAACCGGTCTGCTGTCACTATTGCCAGTGTCTTGGACACATCCAATCTAAGTGTCGCAAGTTTCAGAGGGCTCAGCAGTCTGGTCAGCAACGTGCTCCTGGTTTTTCTTCCCCTCACTTTTTGGCTCCTGCAGAGTCTCTCTAGGTATCTGAGCTTGCACAGTTGATTGTCCAGCAGTTCTCACTGCCCCGCTCTTCTGCCTCTGTCTCTCAGTCGGCTGCCTCCGCCCCTACAAGTATCTCCACCTCCGACTGATTGATTGACTCTGGAGCATCCTTTAACATGACCTATGATGTTACACACCTTTTGTCCTGTCAGCCCATCTCCCCTGCCCTTAGTATCATGGTAGCAGATGACATCATTCACCTCATTACCAGTCGCGGTCTCCTTCATACCACCCATTTTCATATTCCTGATGTTGTCTGCATACTTAAGTTATCCATGAACCTTATATCCGCCAACCAGCTCACATCTCATGGTTATCTGGTTACCTTTGATGAGTTTACATGTTGTGTGCAGGATCGTCTAACTGGGGCACTCCTTGGGGCTGGTCGTCGTCATTGCGGGGTGTACGCCCTTGATCGTCTCCACCTTCCTTCCACTTCATCGTCACCTGCAGCGTCCTCTGTTTGTCTTCCTTCGGTGGGTTTCTCTCAGTGGCACTACCATCTTGATCATCTCAGTGGTTCACGTCTAGCTTCTCTCATTAGTCATGGTTTCCTTGGTCGTGTTTCTATTGATCGATCTCACTCATGTACGGGTTGTAAGCTCAGTAAACAACTCCCATATCCATCTAGTGAGTCCAGGTCTCAGCGTCCCTTTGACTTTAGTTCATTCTGATGTCTGGAAACCCGCACCTTTTGTATCCAAAGGTAGACACCGGTACTATGTTCTTTTCATTAATGACTACTTTCGTTATTGTTGGGTCTATTTTATGCATTCTCGGTCTGAATTTTTTCAGATCTATGTTACTTTTTCATCTATGGTGCGCACAAAGTTTTTTGCTTCCGTACGCATTTTCGTTCTGACTCGGGAGGGGGGGAGTATCTCTCTCATACTTTTCGAGATTTGCTAGCTACCCACGACACTCTCCCTTAGCTTGTCTGTCCCGGTGCACACGCTCATAATGGCACCGCTGAAAGGAAGCATCATCATATTATTGAGACAGCTCGCAACCTTCTTATCTCCTCTCACGTTCCTCCTCACTTCTGGGCTAAGGCTATTTCCACGGTTGTCTTTCTTATTAATCTGCAACCCTCCACTTTCCTTCAGGGTCAATGTCCTGGTGAGTGTATGTACTCTCGCCCCCCACGTTACACTCATCTTTGTGTTTTTGGTTATCGATGTTATGTTCTACTCTCTCCATGTGAGCGTACTAAGCTCTCTGCTTGTCTGTTCCTTGTGCCTTTCTTGGGTACAATACTGAGCACAAGGGTTATCGATGCTATGACCATGTTGCACTTCGACTTCACATCTTACGTGATGTCACTTTTGATGAGTCTCACCCTTTCTTCATATCATTTGGTTCTGCGACCTCACACTCATTTGTTACTCCCTCAGACGTGCAGTTTCTCACTCTTCTCTCATCTCTTCGCCTTATGTATCCTCGCCTCCGGTATGTCCACCTTCTCTTCCCTTGTCGCAGTCTACTCTGTCATCTCCTCCCTTGTCGCAGTCTACTCTGTCACCTCCTCCCTTGTCGCAATCTACTTCGTCTTCACCTCTTTCCTTGTCGCAGTCTACTTCATCACCTCCCCACTTCTCTCCTCTGTCACGCACTTCTCCATCTGATGAGTTGTCCACTTGGGACCGTGTCTCTCATCTTCCTTATCATTATACTCGTCGTCCTCCTCCTATCTTCTCGCCTCAAGTGCCCCAGACTCAGTACCTACCTCCTCCAGCGAGTGTTATGTGGATTATCCTCCTGTGCGCCACAATCCACCTCGTGAGAGGCATCCACCCGACCGTCTTAGCCTTGTTACCCTACCATTGGACCTACCTGCCCTTCCTGCTATTACCTGCAGTATTACAGAGTCGACTTCCTACCGTGAGGCTGTTCAGATACCTGAGTGGTTGGTTGTTATGTCTGCTGAGTTGGAGGCGCTTAAGCACACTCGTACATGGGAGCCTGTTCCTCTTACATCTGGTGCTGTTCCTATTTCTGTAATTTCTTGTAAGTGGTGGGTCTTTGATTCTGTTGGGAGGTGTGTTGCTCGGGTCAGGCTCGGTTTGGGAGCGGGTCGTTAAGAGAGACTTCTTGACGAGTTCTTTCTTATAAGGTCACTTTTTCTTGTCTTTCTCTTTTTTCTTTTGTTTGTGTGGCTATCACGCTTCGTGAAGTTCCTTTCTTCACTTGATCTTGCACAGTAATTAAGTATACAGCTCTTCCGGGATGTGGTTTCTTTCGCTTTCCTTTGTTTGGCCGCTTGAGGCAGCTCTTTATGGCTCAAGAAGATCGCTCGTGTTGGTTGTGATTCAGTGTGGAGCCATAACAGATGTGTGTTTTGGAGAAGTCCAATGAAAGGAGGTTTTAGACAGGAGAGAGAGAGAGGTGTGGAGAGAGTTGTTATGATAGGGTGAATGATAAGGCATCGGGGCTAGATGGTCTCCGGCTAGGTTTGTCTCTTGACTTGGACGTGCTGGGTTTTTTTTGTTTTTCTTATTCCTTTAGGTTTCCAGTTACTAGGTAGCAGGGGGATTAAACTGGGAAGTTGCGTGAGGAGCT